>MU727692.1:56640-86874 GCA_026770625.1 Nicotiana glauca | reverse complement strand
TTTTTTTTTTTTTTTTTTTTTTTTTTTAGAATGAGGAATTTTCAGAAACCACTATTATTTAGTGGTTATTAACTTCTTATTGCTACCATATATATAATTACATCCTGTAGCTACTATTCAGTTGTTACGGTAGTGTATTCGCTGTATTCACGCTGCTGTATTCATGAATACAACAGCAAAAAGCGCCTAAAAATTAAGATAGTCCAGTTGTACGCGCGTGTATTCACATGAATTCGCGCCATGTATTCATGAATACAACAACAAAAAGCACCTAAAATCAGGGCAGTCCAGTTGTACGCGCATGTATTCACGCTGCTGTATTCATGAATACAGCAGTAAGAACGCTTAAAATCAGGGCAGTCCAGTTGTACACGCATGTATTCGCGCTGCTGTATTCATGAATACAACAGTAAAAAGCGCCTAAAATCAGGGCAACCCACTTGTACGTGCATGTATTCACATGTATTCGCGCCATGTATTCATGAATACAGTAACGGCAATCACCTTAAAAATAGATATGTCCAGTTGTTTAAGAGAGGAAAAACATAAATAACATATTCCATCCCTCAATGGTAGTATATACCATAAATACTTATTTTGCTATAAAATATAAAAGGTGACTATAGAAAATAATATTTTAAAATAATTTTGATTTATAATAAATAGGTGTATACCTTCACCATAGGAGGTAAAATTTCCTTTTAGTATTCACTCACTTAACTTAAAATCCGTTGTGCCTAAATTATGGATCCGTCACTGCCTACGACATTAGTTGATCTCTTGCACTTAAAGAGCGTTAAAGTAGAGTTTAGAATTGAGTAAGATATGAAAAGATTTTTAGTAATTCAACTACGTATTAGTGGCTTAATGACGAGACAATCATACAAAATTAGATATTCTATTGACGGATGGATAAAGTAATGTGTTGGTGCTTGAAAATTTTCCGTTTGTCTCTGAATACGTTGGTGAATACGTTGGTGAGGACGTCAGAGGAAGAAACTCTTGTCCAATTTTTTGTAGACAGAATTATCGTGTTACTTATGAGACACAGCAAGTACCTCGTGAAATTAGTTGAGTTATGCACAAGCTGACCCAGACACAAAAATCATAGGAAGAAACTTGCAAATATCGGAAACGCAGGATACTTCGAACACCTAACTGCCCTGTTCTAAGTCCATTTTTATAACATATCTTGAAATATTTCGAGAGGTTAATTTAGAATCTTGAATCTCAATTGACTCTTTTCAGTTGAGTTATGCTACCTGGTTCAAACGTGAAAGTTCTTTAAGATTGTGTTGGAGCCACGAATTTCATCGAGGGATTAAACATTTTATATATTTAAAAATAATTTAATTCTACCGTACGACCATAAGACCATCTCCAAGACTACTCTATTTCTTGCACCAAATCCAAATTTGGTACAAGAAATAGTATTTTTGTGCTTCAATGCAACACTAATTCTTGCACTATTATAGAGCATGAATAGTGTTGCACCAAATTTGGTGCAACAGTCTAGGGGTGTACAAATCGAACCGAAAAATCGCACCAAACCGAAAAGTCAAACCAAACCGATTAAAAAACCCGACTCGGTTTGGTTTGATTTGGTTTGGTATTAAATAAAAAAAATCGAACTAACCCGACATATAAATATATAATTTTTATATATATTATTTAAGATTTTATATAAAATTTTCTTTAAAAAATATCTAGAAATATTTGGGATTCTCTTGCGGGATATAAATTTTAATAGAATATGAAGTGCTCCATATTTATTGACCTTAAATAATGAGTTGTATGATAAGTTTCTTATCAAGTGTTACTGAAATACGTTCATCTCTTTGTTCTTACATATTCACATCGTATGTTAAGATGTATTAAATTCTTATATTTTTTTCGAATGTGAAGTGGTTATTAATATTTAGGTATCATATTAATTTTTATGTTTAATTACTAAATTCGGATAACCTTAAAGTGTATATCAACGAAAAATTATTGTCAGACAACTAAAAAAATAATTATTACTATATGTTAACTAATGGAATTCTCGCATAAGAATATTTTAATTGATAATATGTTTGTCAATTTTTTATATTTTTACTAAATAAAGTAAGGTTGAAATAATATGTAAGTAATAAAAAACCCGAAAACCCGACAAAACCGAATCAATCCAAACCGATATAGTTGGTTTGGTTCGATTTTGATAAAAACCGAACCAACCCGGTCCATGTACACCCCTGCAACACTATTCATCACTCTAAATTTGGTTTAATATTATTTTATTACATCTTTTTATTTTTTGGGCTTTTAATTTATCATATATTGTGTATATAATAATGATCTTTATAATTTTAATTTTATATCCTATTTTTTGATATATTAATTTTTGGTATATATTATATTTTATATCCAGCTCCTACGATAGAAATGGTAATAGATGAAGATCACCGATTTGAACAATTTTTAGCTCGACACAAAAAAATTAAGGATAAATATGCGCATTTCGCACTTCGTAATGCATTAATCGAGCATTTATGGGAGAACAGAGGCGAAACTTAAATATTTATGTGGTACTCAAATTAAATTTGACTGATGTAATATTTATTTAAATATCTTTTATCAATAATTTTACTTTTAGTTAATTTATCCTTTAAAATAATTTTGTAAATAAATGATTATATAAGTGGTAAATGTGAATTATTTATATATAATGAATATGGAAAAAAGAAAAAAGATAGTATTAATTTTAAAAAAATAGAAAATAAAAAGTAAATAGAAGATAATAATATAATATAGAAGAGATAGAAGATCTGATGTAAAAAATAGTGTAATAATTGAAATAAATGTGATGTTACACCATTTTAATGTAAAATTTAGTGTAAGAAATAGTGCTAGCCTTGAAGATGGCCAAGTCATGACAAAGAAAAATGTAAGGTCATTAGCAGGTACTAGTTGCTTACGAATTTTTGGTAGATAGTAAGTTCTACCTTTTGTTAAGTGTTGGATGGTGAGTCTTTATCTACTCTTACAATTTGGTAGTCAAAGAAAGTACATTATAATTTTGTCGATGAGAGATAGCAGGCATCCCGTTAAATTAGTTGACGTACACGCAAACTACCCCAAATACCAGAAACTTGTGATAGTGAACACCTTAACAAACGGAATATCTCATTGTTGTTGCAATTGTATGGAATATTTAACCATGGAAGCTATGGAACAATTAATCATAACCAAATATTACTGCATCAAAAACAATAACAACGCGAAAAAAGAACAAATCTAAACCATATGATAAAGTGTTCACATTGCATAAATCCCATTCGGTATCTGAAGTATAAGGTATCCTATACCAAGTAATCTATTGAAGTTGATCAACTCAATCGATCAACAGATGCATGACATTTAAATATATACTTGGAGATATATATTTGGGGCATGACTTCGTGCACCTGCTTGACGATACAAGCTTACAACCAAAGACGGAAAACTCTCACTTTGGTCCAGCAAATTTGCTCATCATCTTTGCAATAATAGGAGCAACTTTGGGATTTGCTTGATGCTTGGCCAGATTAGCTGGGTTCTTCATCACTACAAAACAAACAGCCATGAACAGTCGAGAACAATGAGTTGAATAACCTGAAAGCTCCAGTATCGGCTAATATTGATATAATATGTGGAAGCGTCAGCATAAAGTGCAATATGGAATCATTGTATTACATTCATAAGCACTAAGATGTATAAGCACCACCAATCCAGCCTAACAAGAGTAGAAATTCCACACTATACTAATCTAAAATCTCTTTACTCCCTCCCAAGATGACAACTAATATAGCTTACCAACAACAGTTTACCAATCTCCTCTTTCAACACTTCAATGAGCACAAGAACAAGAATAGAGATAGACAAGATACATTGTTATGCAACAGCAAACTATATATGGGGGGACGCACCCCTACCCATATACTCCCTTCGTCCCAATTTATGTGAAGGTTTTATGAAGTTTAAGAAATAAAGGAAGATTTATGAACCTTGTAATCTAAAAAAAACAATAAAAATATGTGTGGATAGAAATCATCCCATTAAGGGTAAAAAGGAAAAACTAAAGTTGAATTGTTACTAAATATAGGAGAGCGACAAAAGGAAATAGTGTCACCTAAATTGAAACAGAGGAAGTAGTTGTTTTGCTTGTCTTCATAATTAACTCTCATAATTATCCATTTATGGTTACTTTTCTTAATTAGTTTTCTTTTTGTGTAGGAGCTATAGGATAGATCATGCAGCCTAGCAGCATTTATTAGACCTAGCAGCCTAGCACAATTATCCATAATTGGAACGGAGGAAATTGTTGTTTTGCTCGTCTTCATAATAACTCTCATAATTATCCATTTATGGTTACTTTTCTTACTTAGTTTTCTTTTTGTGTAGGAGCTATAGGATAGATCATGCAGCCTAGCAGCATTATTAGAACTGTTCTGTGTGATCCAGAAACTAGTTTCTAATTCAAGTGTTACCAACTGGCATTAAGATATGATTGACATCAAATGGAGAATCAGTACATGGGATAAATTACCAAGTGTTAACTTGAAAGAAAAAAATATTTATTAGTTCAATCATATAGCATGTATGCAGTTTAAGTATAGTTTGATGGGACTATCATTGTTCACGGGTATACACAATCACATATGACATTCAACCTCATGCAGCTACTTAAAAGTCACAAAGCAACTGTTCCAAGGTGTATATAACCTATGATGAAGGAACAAAAGAGCGCTACGGAATATTGCATGCTAAGACGGATCCAAGATTTGATCTATGGGTTCAACCTTTAAGGTTCTTAGCATTGCACCCATTGTATTATTAAAGTTATGGGTTCATACATACAATTTATAGCAATTTTAGTGGATATTTATCCATAAATTTATGTCAAAAGTATTGAGTTCAAATGAACCTAGTGTACCAATACATTGCATCCACCTCTGATGCATGCTAGCGACATGGAAATTCTCATTGCTAAATCTAATAATTATCCATTGATGTCCAATTGAAAAAAAGAGTTCAACGTGGGTAGGCTGAAAAAAGAGTCTGAGTAGACTCTCCTAAATGGATTAGTATAGGAAAATCCTCCATCATATCTTGGAAGAAATGAAAGATGCACGAGATAAAAAGTTGCAGAACATAACAATTAAACAGAACCAAGCTACAATTCCTATGCATAAGGTATACAACTCCTTTATAAAATTATTTGATAGAAATAGTAGGAAAATAGAGTAAAATGAGCCTGAGAATGGAAATACGGATCCAAGGTATTATATAGTTTATAATTTAAAGTACAGTGCATGCTCCGATGGCAGAAGCTTTGCTTATAAAGAAGTATAAATTATTTTGAAATACTTCAAAATAAGAGGTGCTTAATTGGGAGGTAACAGTGTAATATATACTATATAGAAGGTCAGTCAATCACACCAAACTAATAGGATGACATTCTTTGCACTTTAAGGCTTTGGGACAATAATTACAAAACCATGATTATGGATCTTGCACAATTGATAATCTTCTTTTACATACACACGCACACACACATACACATTCAAGGGCGTACGCAGGAATTTTTATAAGCGATGTCGGAATTTATAGAAGAATTGAAATATAACGTTGATTTATCATACTTTCATATTAGAAATAGTCTTAAGTTAGAAAAGGTACTGAGTTTTATTTAACTTCATCACAATTTTTAACCACAAAGGTTCTCTTAAATATTTTTCAAAAAAAAAAAAAATGTGCTAGTTGAGATTTGAACCTTTGACCTCTTAGAGCAAAATAGTATTAATATATATATTTAGTAAAAATTTCCGACGAAGCGGTGTCGCCTTACACCGCTTCGGTAAGCATGCATCCGCCCCTGTAAACATTATCTAAGAAATCCATGTACTAGAATAAAGAAAATGAATGGATTATGATCAAAGGAAATTACCATCTTGTAGTGCAGCCATGACTTCAGGGTCCTGGAATGCAGCCATTAGTTCAGGGTCCTGCTCAAGTAAAAAACATAAAGATTGCTTTAACTCAATTGATACAAAAAGAAAATGTGACTAGATGACTCCTCAGTTTACATAGTAATGAAAAAACTTTATGATAACAATCCTCAGCACAATATCTCTACACTATTCATCATAATTAATGGTATAAGCATCATAAGTGAATATATAAAAGTACAGCTACTTACATTTAATATTTTGCTGTAGTCAATATTACCAGGCATGCCCCCAGGGGAGCCTCCGGGCATGCCTCCAGGGGAGCCCCCCGGCATGCCTCCAGGGAAGCTCCCGGGCATGCCACCAGGGAAGCCCCCGGGCATGCCACCAGGGAAGCCCCCGGGCATGCCACCAGGGAAGCCCCCGGGCATGCCACCAGGGAAGCCTCCGGGCATGCCACCAGGGAAGCCCCCGGGCATGCCGCCAGGGAAGCCCCCGGGCATGCCGCCAGGGAAGCCCCCGGGCATGCCACCAGCTCTCCTTGATGATGATTCTTCTTGCTTCTTGGCCTTTTCATAAGCAGCCTGACATATAAATCACAAGAGTTCAGAGAAGTTAAATAGCCCAATATGTAAGCAAACAAATAACTGAGGTTTCACCTGAGCTTCAGCCTTTCTTCGTAGTCTCTCACGCTCAATCTTTCTATCTTCTCGTTCTTTACGCAGCCTTTCATACTTCTTGTGGTGCTCTTCAATTTTACGTGCATTAGGCTCAACCTGCGACACAGATATATGTAACCAAATCACTTGATAATTATCATGATGCACACCACAACTAAGAATAAAGAGCTTCGGAACACTAGCATCCATATAATAAGACATTATATAATTGACATTATATCACTGGACGCAACCTTCTTAAGCACAGCACTTATTTCCTCATCATAGTCTAGTTTGGAGGCCACATGAAGATCCTTGGCTGCTTCGCCCCATTGTCCAAGCATGGCTCGTGCAATGCCACGTGATTTATATCCTTTAGCTGAATCTGGGTTGATCTGTAAGAGCAATTAAATGAGAAATAATGCATTAATTAAGATAGCATGCACAAAGTTGACTTTATATCCTTTAGCTGAATCTGGGTTGATCTGTAAGAGCAATTAAATGAGAAATAATGCATTAATTAAGATAGCATGCACAAAGTTGACCAAACTCTATGCATGTAATGATCCATCTGTTCCCCGAGCATGAAAAGCATATGACAAGTATATACCTGTTGAGGCATTCAGGATAGTTCCTCATAAAGGCTTTACGAGTAGTAATAATCACTCAATGCGGATATTTGGAATAGACAAAAAATAAAAAGATTAAGACCAGAATCAGATTCTTGGCAAGCAAATCAAGTGGTAAGATCAACCTCTAAGGCTGCAGTTGCATCTCGTATGGCTGCATTCGGTTTCTTCATTTTGATGTACACTGTGGCTGTTAACATCAAAACTTTCACATTGTCACTCAATGAATGCGAATGAATAATGTAATAACATGAAACCAGCAAAAATAATATCCAAGTCGAGAAGCATATGGCAAACTGTACCTCTGGTAGCATACATAATTGCTGAAGTAGGGTTGAGGAGAATTGCCTTTGTCAAAAGTTCACTTGCTTCTTCTAGCTTACCTATCAACAACAAGCAACAAACATGAGTAATGCAACGCCAACTGAATAATACACGCTGAAAGTGTGAAGGTCCACAAATAAATCAGCATCACCTTCAGAAATTGATTCCATGGCCTGAGATTTGGCCTCTTGAGAAGCATCACGGCTTTCCTCAGTAACCTCCACAGAGGGGTCTCCCATCTAGAAGATTAAACTTGAAAAGTTAATTTTACTGGTCAATGTAAACATGAGCCATAGCAAAAAAGCAAAAGGGAATGTCAGTTAGCCAGACCTGTTGTGGCTCATCATTGTCAGGGTCCACAACATCGCTCTCATCCAGTTCAACATCAGATTCAATTATCTCAGGCTCCTCTTCCTCTTCAGCAGCCCCTGTTTTATGAGTCTCACTCTCAAGATCACCCATTTCTTCATCACTCTCATCCACCACGTGAGACTTCTGCACAACAAATAGTGCACAACATTTCAGACAATTGGAATTCCTAGAAAAGCATTTGTTTTCTTTGCGCGCACCACAAATTATTTTAGACCATGGATCTAAAAAGATCCTCCTTATTAAGGTCTTAAAAGAAAACAAAATGAATGGATATAGAAGGAGTACAGAAGACCGATAACTCTATTCCAACTTGTTGCAGCCAGTTATATGAATCCTCTATATCCATTTTGCTTTGATATTTGTATACACATGACATTATGACTAATTTTTATACTGGTCGTTAACCCACTGCAACCTCGAAATTTAAACAGGCTATGCGAAGCTCGCGAGAAAACAAATAACTGCTTGGATAAAATAAGGAGTGTAGGTTATCTTTTCAAACAATTCGTATACCCACATGCTACAGCCAGTCATCTTGTATATCCCTATTTCATGACTTGAACTTGGAAGTCTTATGATCCCTATTTAAACAAATATAAGGACATTAAAATATTCTGTTTCCCTATTTAAACAAGGAAAAGATTTAGCTTCTCTTATTCATTTCCTGCTAATTATGAAATCTAAACTGGTCTTGAGGTTCAAGTAACCAGATGATTTTTTTATAATGAAGAAATCCTCGAGAACCAGTGGCACATGGTTCAAAACTTGATGGACAATGGATCCACCCCTTTCCTTCTCCACTTAAATACCAAGCTTTCGCCACAGGGTTCGAACCCGTGACTTATGTCTAAACCACACATCATGTGGTGCTTTCTTACCACTAGACCAAATCCCGACGGTTACCAGGCACAACATATTTACTCTCGTGGCGATTACCAGGCAAAGGCGGATCTAGTGTGGAGACATCAAGTTCATGTGAACTCAATACTTTGGACGTTGAACATAAATTTATGTGTAAAAATCTACTATAATTGCAACAAATAATATATATGAACCCATAATATTAAAAATACGACGAGTTCAACACTGATAACCTTAAAAATTAAACTCATAGAGCTTAAATCCTAGATCCACCTCTGTTACGACGGAACCATAAATATATCCAAAAGAACAAAATATATAATGCCATAACATTTACTGATTTAGGGTAAATACCTCTTTGTATTCTCCAGCCGCCGGAGGAATATTACCACCAAGACTGCCACAAAATCAAACAAATATAAATCAAGCTGAGAATCACTCAGAAAACACCACAATAACAGTAATCTGAGTATTATTAATACATTCATATACTTAAATTTACTTACGAAATGCTATTTGAAACCCTTATACCAAACAGTAGAGTTGCTCCTGTGATAATTTATAGGTTACCCGGCTTCGAGCCATGAAAATTATTTACTAATATATAATAATGGATGAAATAAGGTACCTTTCAATGTAATCACGGAAAAAGGAAAGAGAAGGATCGGAAAGAAGTGAAGGATTGGACTTGCACTGTTCGACGAATTGCTTCAGTTGATTCAACTTTGTTGCGTCCATAGCTTTTTCGTTACCCTATTTTTTGTTCTTTGAATTTTGATACAAATTGAGAAGAACGATACCTTTGAATCGGATTCAATAAATAGGAATTTGAGGAATTTGCTACTGACGGCAGCTTCAATTACTGCTACTGCTGTGGTTTACTAGCGGACCTGTGTAGCGGGTGTTCTAGAAACTTCTATTAGCTATTTATAGAAACTTCTAAAATTAGATTTTTGGTCCGGAAAAACTTCAAAATAGTTCATTGTTTTGGACTTAGATTCAAATAGTCCTATTTCTTTCACATTGTGCACTGATAACCTGTATTCTTGGCAAAGTGTGCACTTATGGTCCTAATACCTATTTTAGACCCTTTTTTTCTCTTCGTGTAAACACAGTCAAATTCCACAAAGTTTCTTTGTTTATCTTTTCTTTCTTATTAATCGATTTTTGTTATAAATATATATTATTATAGATGTTCATTTAGTACTCAGAGGGCGGCTCGGGATCTGGACCAGGTGAGGTGCATAAAAGATGAGGACGGCAAAGTTTTGATGGAGGATGACCAGATTAAGAGGAGATGGCAGGCATACTTTCATAAACTCCTAAATGAAGAAGGGGATCAGGGTATTGTATTAGGTGGACTGAGGAACACCGACATCCCCCATGAAGTAAGTTATTGTAGGGACATTGAGGTCGATGAGGTCATCGAGGCAATGCGTAAGATGAGGGGGGGTAGAGCTACCGGGCCGGACGAAATTCCGGTTGAACTTTGGAGGTGTGTGGGTAGAGCAGGATTGGAATGGCTTACTGCATTGTATAACGTGATACTCAAGACTAATAGGATGCCTGAAGAGTGGAGGTGGAGTACAATGGTTCCGTTGTATAAGAACAAAGGCGATATCCAGAGCTGTAACAACTATAGAGGTATCAAACTACTGAGTCATACCATGAAAGTCTGGGAGAGAGTGGTAGAGATGAGAGTGCGAAGGACGGTGTCTATCTCAAACAACCAGTTCGGGTTTATGCCGGGGCGATCTACCACAGAAGCTATCCATCTTATTAGGAGGATGGTAGAACAGTACAGGGATAAGAAGAAGGATCTCCACATGGTGTTTATTGATCTAGAGAAAGCGTACGACAGGGTTCCTAGGGAGGTCTTATGGAGCTGCTTAGAGGTTAAAGGGGTTCCGGTAGCCTACATTAGGGTGATTAGAGACATGTATGAAGGAGCTAAGACTCGGGTTAGGACAGTAGGAGGCGATTCCGAGCATTTTCCAGTTGTCACGGGGTTGCACCAAGGGTCTGCACTCAGCCCTTTCCTATTTGCCCTGGTGATGGATGCCATAACGCATCATATTCAAGGGGAGGTGCCATGGTGCATGCTATTTGCTGATGATATAGTCCTAATTGACGAAACACGACGCGGCGTAAACGAAAGGCTAGAGGTTTGGAGACATGCCCTTGAGTCTAAAGGTTTCAGGTTGAGCAGGACAAAGACGGAATACCTCGAGTGCAAATTTGGGGAGGGGCCGACGGAAGCGGGAGTGGAAGTGAGGCTTGACTCTCAAATCATCCCTAAGAAGAGTAGTTTCAAGTACCTTGGGTCAGTTATTCAGGGGATCGGGGAGATCGACGAGGATGTCACACGCCGTATAGGGGTGGGTTGGATGAAGTGGAGGTTAGCGACGGGAGTCCTGTGTGACAAGAAAGTTCCACCATTACTAAAAGGTAAGTTCTATAAAGCAGTGGTTAGGCCGGCAATGTTATATGGGACCGAGTGTTGGCCGGTTAAGAATTCACACACTCAGAAGATGAAAGTAGCAGAGATGAGGATGTTGAGGTGGATGTGCGGGCATACAAGGATGGATAAGATTAGGAATGAAGATATTAGAGAGAAGGTGGGTGTGGCCCCCATAGAGGACAAGATGCGGGAAGCAAGACTCAGATGGTTCGGGCACATTCAGAGGAGGAGCACTGATGCACCGGTGAGAAGGTGTGAGCGACTGGCTGTGGTGGGCATGAGAAGAGGTAGAGGGAGACCTAAGAAGTATTGGGGAGAGGTGATAAGGCAGGACTTAGCGCGTCTTAGGATTACTGAGGACATGGCCCTTGATAGGGGATTGTGGAAGTCGAGCATTAAAGTTGTAGGTTAGGGGGAAGTTGTGGATATTTCCACAGCGCACTAGAGTGAGACTAGCTACTTAGGAGGTAATCGTAGAAGGTTACTGATCAGCTACCGACACAGGGAGTTATTTGTTGGATATTAGTATACCTTTCATCTATTTCTTCTATTTCATCTATTTCGTATTTCTTATACTGTTGCTATTGTGTTATGTTGTGTATTTTACGTGATTTTTAGTATGAGTCTATTGATATTACTAACTTATTGTCTTTCTTGTTGATGTCTTGAGCCGAGGGTCTCCTGGAAACAGCCTCTCTGCCCACGGGGTAGAGGTAAGGTCTGCGTACATATTACCCTCCCCAGACCCCACTTGTGGGATTATACTGGGTTGTTGTTGTTGTTGTTGTTGTTGTTGTTCATTTAGTACTCAATTGTAAATAAGTTTTGTGAAGAAGCTTATCCATATAGGACTTCGCTGTAAATATGTTTATCTATTCGGTACTCTATTGGAAATAACCCTCCTGAAGAAGCTTATCATTTCGGTACTCCGTTATGGATAAATATTATCCCCGATAGAAAATTATCTATATCTGGTATAGTAGCAGCTAACACAGCAGCATGCAGTAGCAGCTTACAAGCAACTTACAAGCTGATTACGCAGCAGCTTGCAATAGCAGCTTACACAGCAGCTTCATTTCTTCTATAAATATAGGAGATTTCAGTTCATTATGGACATCAGTTTGAAAGTTGAATAAATAAATCAACCTCTCCCTTTACTTCTCTTTAGTTTATTTACTTTACAGTTGTTATTTTATAACACGTTATCTGCACGAGACTCTGCCATTTTGAGCACTTACTTCGAATTTAATTTCTATTTTAGTGTTCATCTCCGATGTAAGGAGATGCTCTTACATCTGTGGTTAGATCTTGTTCATTCCGATCATCATAAGACAGACTAAATCCTTGAGGTGGTGAGGTTTTCTTCTTGGCGGTAAAGATGTGGATATCACTTACGTCTGGAGTGGTTGTGTAAAGTAACTTGAGTCTTTTGCTTATATTTGTTTTAATATCTTTATCATCGCTTGCTTGGTTATATTCTACGTATACAGTACCTATTTTGGTATTTATTTTCTTCATCCTAATTATCTTAATAAAGCATTATAAAGTGGATAACACTATTTGATCCACTTAAACTCCAGCAATGTTTGCAAGAAATATATAACCACCAGAAGTGGTTATGTTTCGTATATCTCATTGTAACTAAATTTTGTTAACCACCAGAAGTGGTATATGCCTATAACCACCCGAAGTGATAATTTAGGTTTTCCATGGTTACAATTGAAGATAAGTTAGAGAAAATTTCTCTATATTACTTGCATGCCTCAATTTGCTCCTGTAGTAGCAATATCTTAAAAGAGGTTCTAAGCTGTCACGCAATTTGATATGATTAAAGCACGTTCAAATAATTATGTTCCGTTCCCTGAAGGATGAGAACTTTTGATAAATATTAATTCATTCCTGGAGTGAATGTGACAATATTAATAAAGTTCGTAAATATGAATGCGCTTTTGATGTTAATATATTACAATTCACCTCCAGAAGAGGTAATATGATTTAATGAATATATACTCAATATTTCGTATTTTAAATTTGCTCCCAAAGAAGTAACACAATTGAAATTTTCTCCTGAAGCCGGAAAATAGTATGAAACTGTGTCTTTATGTGCTTAAACAAAATTATAAGCTATTCAAACTTATATTTGAAGCACATTTTCATTCCCTGGAGTGAATGAAGAAATACCACAATTCACCTCCTTAAGAGGTAGAATAACAAAGGATATAAATCTTATTTTTGTGGCATAAAGATTATTATCGCACGTACCCGTTGTACGTAAAATATCTTGAAAAATTTATTATATATCATTCCAAGAAAAAAGTATTCTTGTAGAATATTTTCTACTACAACCACATTAACATGTTATGGTTAGTCATCGAGTTCCCCGAAGGAAATAACAACTCGTGTATCTTTTCCTTAAGGAGATAATGACTATGTGATTACCGTTTTGATATAAAATATTTAGATGTTAATGGCGTTTCTCCCTAAAGGAGATATTTTTCACAAAGTTGGTGGTAAAAATATTGAAATTTTTAATTTCTTACATTTATAAATCTAGAATTGTCTTTGTATTGTTAATTTGATTATGATTTTCTCTCATGACACCAAAAGTGTTTGAGCACTATTTGGTAGTATAAAATTTATCAACAACTCCTGAAGACCTAACTGTTTGTCTAGAAGACATATGAAACTAGTAGTGTCCGATAAATATTAGATTGTGGACAATGAATGAAGGCTCTTGAAGAGCTTATATACAAATATGTCATTAATATTATATAATTATTGTCAAAACATATGTCGTAGTAAACTTGAAGTTTACTAATACAAATGACAATCATACTGAGACTACAAATGATTGAAAGATTGAAAATCTTCATGTTTTTACAATCTTAGGTGGTAAATATGTATGTGAGAAGTTACCCGCCTTTTTCTTCAATTTGTACTACATCATATATCACAGTAAATCAGAAGTTTACTAATGTAAAAATAGCTACAGTAAATCAGAAATTTACCTTATACAAAAGTAGCCACAGTAAATCAGAAGTTTACTAATGCAAAAGCAGCTACAGTAAATCAGAAATTTACTTATACAAAAGTAGCCACAGTAAATCAGAAGTTTACTAATGCAAAAGTTTTTTCCATAGTAACCAGAAGTTTATTAAGAGCCAGCACATTCCATGATAAACTCGAAGTTTTCATTTGCCATTTTCAAATGATCTATTTGAGAATTCAGATAAGCATATACTGAAAAACTAGAAGATTTTTCAAGAATTCTCATGTGTTGCTTGTTCTCATAATAAATTGATTATACCAGCTAAAGTTGGGACTAAGACCCCTGATTCTTAAATTTATAAAAGGTGAATGTGGGCTCATTCACCTGTCATGTGAACCACTTATAGATGTATATATAAGATGATTACATGTATGTCTATTATCAACCTGCAGTTTGATATTTGAGATTGCTCTTCTCAATTAAGAGCATAAATTTCAGATTATGAAATCAAGACGGTTCATCTTGATAATGTTGGTTTATATCCAAGCTGGTTTAGCATTGAATACCTCCTACTAATGGCTAAACTATTGCTTATAAGAACAAAGCTTCATGTGTTGGTATAAGATATTCTAAATTGTATACAGCAGCACTTGTATGCATCAGACCAACAATATACTATAAAGTCCTCCCCTCACAATTGGTTTAGGATCAGAAATTAAATATTTTTACTACCTTTTGATGTGTGATATATGATTAATTTCTCTACCACAATACACAGAGATATGTTTTCCAAAGAAGATTGAGGATATATGTTAGTTTTTCTAACATTTGGGGGATAAAATAAACAACTGAAAAATATGCTATATGAATTGAATTATCATTAATATGATCCTCACTTAGAAGATAAAAGCATTTGTTGATCCAAAATTAAATATCATATTTCATCTGCAAATGCTCCTATTAAAATTTAAAGTCCATGAAGGATAGAGTTTACTATACGCATGAAGTGCGGTAGACCAATCAGTTCCAAAGGTAAGAATTCTTGAAAAATGATAAGGAGCTAATTATCAAAATGATCATAATAAGGAGGAAATGAGCTCTAGAAAAGCCCACGAGATAACATTTCATGAAACTCTAAAAGAAGTTCAGGTACCTGAAAATAAAGAAAGTGATGAGATCTCAACAAGTTATGTCGCTTGGGAACCGATACAAAATGATCGCATACGATATATTTGATACAATATAATATACAATACTGTGTAATATTGTGAGGATTGGACCAGTAGTTCAGACACCTGAAGATGTCATGCCATTTAAATTCACAACCTATATGACTCATTTGATTAAATCTCTATAAAGATCCTTGAAGGATTTAAAATTCCTGAAGCATATAGTTCAAAGTCTCGAGAAATGTATTAGATCAAATTACAAAGGTCTTTGTACGGTTTAAAGGAATCTTGGCGCATGTGGTATAATCGCCTCAGTAAATATTTGCTGAAAGAGGGTTACGTAAGTGATGTTATCTGTTCCATGTATTTCTTATAATGAAAATATCATCAGAATTTGTTATACTTGCTGTTTATGTTGATGACATAAATCTTGTTGGAACTCCAGAAGAGCTCCAAAAGGCAATTGAATATCTTAAGAAAGAATTTGAGATGAAAGATCTTAGAAACACAAAACTTTCTTTTAATCTGTAAATTGAATATTTAGCAGACGAAATTTTTATCCATCAATATGCCTATACAAAAAGGGTCTTAAAATGCTTTTACATGGACAAAGCACACTCATTGAGTACACCAATGATTTTTTTATCACTTAAAGTGAATAAGGATCCGTTCTTACCTCCAGAAAAGGATGATGAACTCCCTGGTCCTGATATACCTAAGTCTCTGCACTGTACTCTTTTTTCCCACTGAGTTTTTTCTGGTAAGGTTTTTAATGAGGCAGCTTGCAATGTATAATATTAGTGTACTCTTTTTCCTTGACTAGAATTTTTTCCCACGGGGTTTTTCCTAGTAAGATTTTACGAGGCACATAATAATGAATATCCAAAGGGGAGTGTAATGAAAATATTATTATGGATGTCCATTTATTATCCCCCTGTAGATAATCTTCCTGAAGAAGATTATCAATTTAGTACTCCATTGAAGCTTACCTACAAGCAGCTGATGCAGGCAGATTGCAACCAACTCAATAAAATGACTTGCAACAGCTTCTTGGTTTGATAAGATTAATTTAAATTGACCTGAAATAGTGGTGGATAATATTTCCTACATATTAAACTTTTGAGAAAATGGTATACAAGATTGGAATACGGAGACTCAAATATTTGAAACAAGATTTTCATCAGGGGGAGTAAAATACGCGATGCACTCTTTCTTCCTTACTAACGTTTTTTCCCATATGGTATGACCCGAATTTTTCACCCTCGGGAGTCGTGATGGCGCCTACTAGTGAAAGCTAGGTAAGCCAACCAATTGAGTTATTCACCTGGTTTCCATTTTTATTTCAGTAACAATTTAGAACCAACAATTAATAAACAATATAATTTAATAGGCGGAAGACTAAATTTCAAGTTTTAATAGTGCTACCAATATCAGTCCATAACAATCTACCCAAGACTGGTTTCACAACTTCACAGACTGTCTAAGAGTACTACAAATGAAGATCTTAAAGAAATAACACAACTCTGTCTCTGGAGATACATGAAAGAAACATGAATAATAGATAGAAGGAGACGCCAAGGCTTGCGGACGCCTGCAGGACTACCTTGGGTCGCCTGATGAATACGAAATAGCTATCTTGCTGCGGTCCGTAATCTACAGTACTAGGGTCTGTACAATAGAGTGCAGAGTGTAGTATCAACACAACTCACCCCATGTGTTGGTAAGTGCCTAGCCTAACCTCCGCGAAGTAGTGACGAGGCTAGGACCAGACTACCAAAATAAACATGTGCAGTTAAATCATATACATCAGAACAATACAAGCAAAAATGTATAGCTAAGGATGGGAGGGGGAAATATGCTGCGGGGACATCGAATAATAACAGAAGAACAACGAATAAATATAAGGATAACCATAGTTCAATTCAAGATAGGAAGGGGGATCATGTTGTAGGGTACAACAAGTATCAACAGAAAACCAACAATTAAATGTAGAGAAACCATAACTGGGTTATCAATAAAAATCAGGAAATCAAAGACAAGTGCACGGCACCACCCTTCGTGTTTTAACACTCTCTCACCAAAATAATGCACGGCATCACCCTTCTTCCTTACACTATTCCTCACCCAAGCAACAATCACAAAGAAATTTGGGGCAAGAGAATCAATAACATCACAATAAAATCAAGTACCAACATGAAATCAGTTAGTAAGCGTAAAGAACACCATAACTCAATTACCAGTAAAATCAGGAAAATCAAGGACAAGTGCACGGCATCACCCTTCGTGCTTTTACTCTCGTCCTCACCATAAGAATCAATATAAACTGCACGGCATCACCCTTCATGTTTTTACTCACATCCTCACCATAAAATAAATATAATTGACACGGAATTGTACATCGTGCGGTACGGCATCACCCTTCATGCTTTACATTCTTCCTTACAAAATCATACACGGCATCACCCTTCGTGCTTTAACACTCTTCCCCACCCAAACAACAATCACAAGAAAGAAGGGCAAGGAAATAAATGAAATCACAATAAAATCCCGGCAAGGGAACAATAGTGCAACAATCAAATTCTGACAAGGGAAACAATATCAAAATAATAACATCCCGGCGAGGGAGACAATATTATAATTACCTCTGTCGTTTCTTCTTTCACATTTACTTCACAACTCAATTCACAACTTGAGCAAATGCTCTATAATGTTCAACAATTCTATTCTTAACTTGATCCAATGCTCCATAATGTTTAACAATTCAACTCTCAACTTGAGCCAATGCTCTACCATGTTCAACAATTAAGTTCTCAACTTGAGCCAACGCTCTACCATCTTCAATTAACAATAATACTTCAACAAGTCATATTCCTCAATAGAAATTATCATATAGAGCATGAACAATACGAAATAAAATCACATTAATCATATTGTAAGACTCACGGGCATGCTTGACACCAATGTATAGATACTCGTCACCATGCCTATACGTCGTACTCAACACATAACACATAGCATATAAGACCAAACTCTTATTCCCTCAAGCTAAAGTTAGACCAAACACTTACCTCGATGTCTCGTACAAAGTTCAAGCCTCAACTATAGCTTTACCTCTTGATTCCACCACAAATTCGCTCGTATCTAGTCACAAGTTACTTAATTACATCAATAAACGCTAAATGAATCAATTCTAATGCATGAAAAAGAGTTTTCTAATGTTTTACCCAAAAGTCAAAAATTGCCCCCGCACCCACATGGTCAAATCCCGGGGTTCGAACCAAAACCCGATTACCCATTCCCCCACGAACCCAAATATATAATTTATTTTGAAATCGAACCTCAAATCGAGGTCAAAATCCCCAATTTTTTGAAAAACCTAGGTTCTACCCAAAAACACCCAATTTCCCCCATGAAAATCATTGACTTTGAGTTGAAATCATGTTAAAAGGTGTTAATGATAGAAGGAAACGAGTTAAAATTGACTTACAATCGATTTGGAAGAAGAGTTGTTCTTGAAAAATCGCCCAAGGTAATTTGTGTTTGGAAAAGATGTGAAAAATGGTTTATTTTTGGCTAAGTATAAAAATTTGCAGATTGTAGATATGGGAATTGCGAACAGGGTTCACAATTGCGAACCTCGACCTCTGCTAGGTTGGGAATTGCGAACAACCTCTCGCATTTGCGAGATGGGAGTTGTGAAGATTGCATCACATTTGCGACTACTGGCTAGGAGGGTAGGCATCGCGTTTGCGATGGATTTCCTCGCAATTGCGAGGTAACTGTCCTGGGCCTTTGATCGCATTTGCAAACTCGCATTGGCGAGCCAGGCTTCCCAAATGCGAAGCCTGCAGGCCTGCAATTCCTTAAGTAAAAAATCTCACCCCGTAGCCTATCCAAAACTCACCCGAGCCCTCGGGGCTTCAAACCAAACATGCACACCACCCTAAAAACATCATATGGACTCGCTCGTGCATTCAAATCACTAAAATAACATCAACAACTATGAATTTAGCATCAATATCATGATATTTTCTTAAGAACTTCAGATTTCCAATTTTCTCAAAAATGATCTGATTCACGTCGTTCCAAGTCCGTTTCTTACCATATTTCACAGACTCGACTTAAACCACATATAAGACCTGTACTGGGCTCCGGAACCATAATACGAGCTCGATACTATCAAATTTTAAACACATCTCATTTCTAAAACTCATAATAAATTTTAGAAAATAATTTTCTTTAAAAATTCATTTCTCGAGCTTGGGACCTCGGAATTCAATTCCGAGCATACGCCCAAGTCCTATATTTTCCTACGGACCCTCCGGGACCATCAAATCATAGGTCCGGGTCTGTTTACCCAAAATGTTGACCGAAGTCAACTTAAATTCATTTTTAAGTCAAAATTCATTATTTTTCACAGATTTTCATATAATGGCTTTCTGGCTACGTGCCCGGACTGTGCATGCAAATCGAGGTGATGCCGAAAGAGGCTTTTAAGGCCTCGGAATGCATAATTAACTTTTAAAACAAGTAATGACAAGGTCATCACATTCTCCACCTATAAAAAAGATGTTCATCCTCGAACGGACATAAGAAAGATGTACCTGAATCGGGGAAAAGATGGGGATAACGGCTTCGCATATCTGACTCGGACTCCCAGGTCGATGCCTTAGCAGGCTAACCTCTCCACTAAACACGAACAGAAGGAAAACTCTTTGATCTCAACTGACGAATCTACCGGTCTAGAATAGCTACCAGCTCCTCGTTATAGGACAAGTCCTTGTCCAACTGGACAGTGTTGAAATCTAACACATGGGATGGATCACCATGATACCTCTGAAGCATGGACACATGAAACACTGGATGCATGGTTGATAAGCTCGGTGGCAATGAAAGTCTATAAGTTACCTCTCCCACTAGATCAAGAATCTCAAACGGGCCAATGAACCTAGAGCTAAGCTTGCCCTTCTTCTCGAATCTCATCACGCGCTTCATAGGCGACACTAGAAGCAATACCCGCTCACCGACCATGAAAGCCAAATCACAACCTTGCAGTCAACATAACTCTTTTGCCTTGACTGAGCTATACGAAGCCTCTCCTGAATAATCTTGACCTTGTCCAACGCATCTTGAACCAGATCCTTACCCAACAACCGAGCCTCTCCTGGCTCAAACCATCCAACTGGTGACTGACACGCCTGCCATACAAAGCCTCATAAGGAGCCATCTGGATACTCGATTGGTAGTTGTTGTTGTAGGAAAACTCTGCTAAAGGCAAAAACTAATCCCATGAGCCTCCAAAGTCAATGATACAAGCTCGGAGCATATCCTCCAGAAACTGAATAGTCCGCTCGGATTGCCCGTCCGTCTAAGGATGAAACGCTATGCCCAACTCAACCCGTGTGCCCAACTCTCACTGAACTACTCCTCAGAAATGTGAGGTAAACTACGTACCTCGATCTGAAATGATAGACACGGGCACACCATGAAGACGAACAATCTCCTGGATATAGATCTCCGCTAACCTCTCGGAAGAATATGAGACTGCCATATGAATGAAATGCGTTGACTTGGTCAGCCTATCAATAATAACCCACACTGCATCGAACTTCCTCTAATTCCGTGGGAGTCCAACAACGAAGTCCATAGTAATACGCTCCCACTTCCACTCAATAATCTCAATCTTCTGGAATAACCCACCGGGCCTCTGATGCTCGTACTTAACCTATTGATAATTCAAACACTGAGCTACATATGCAACGATATCCTTCTTCATTCTTCTCCACCAATAATGCTCCGCAAATCCTGATACATCTTAGCGGCGCCCGGATGAATAGAGTACCGGGAGCTATGGGCCTCCTCTAAAATCAACTCTCGAAGACCATCCACATTAGGCACACAAACTCGACCCTGCAATCTCAAAACTCCATCATCAACTAAGGTAACCTGCTTGGCACCTCCGTGCTGCACCGTGTCTCTAAAGACACACAAATGGGGATCATTATACTGCCGATCCCGGATACGCTCCAATAAAGAAGAGCGAGCAACTGTGCAAGCTAATATACAGATGGGCTCAGAAATATCCAACCTCATGAACTGATTGGCCAAAGCCTGGACATCCTAAGCAAGCGATCTCTCACCGACCAGAATATACGCCAGACTGTCCATATTGGCTTACTTCCGACTCAAAACATCGGCCACCACATTGGCCTTTCTCGGATGATATAAGATACTGACATCATAATCTTTCAATAGCTCCAACCACCTTCTTTGCCTAAAATTTAACTTTTACTGCTTGAATAAATACTACAAACTCTTGTGGTCCGTGAACACCTCACATGCCACGCTATAAAGATAATGCCTCCAAATCTTCAACGCGTGAACAATGGCTGCTAATTACAAATCATGAACCGGATAGTTCTTCTCATGAATCTTCAACTGCCGTGAAGTATAGGCAATGACCTTGCCATCCTGCATCAACACCGCACCAAGTCCAATACGAGATGCATCATAATAAATTATATATGGCCCTAAACCTGTGGGCAAAACCAACACTAGTGTCGTAGTCAGAGCTGTCTTGAGCCTCTGAAATCTCGCCTCACACTCATCCGACCATCTAAACTGGGCACCCTTCTGGGTCAACCTGGTCATTGAGGCTGCGATAGATGAAAACCCCTCTACGAATCGACGATAATAGCCTGCCAAACCCAAGAAACTTTGATCTCTATAGCTGATGTGGGTCGAGGCCAGTTCTTGACTGCCTCTGTCTTCTTTGGATCTACCTGAATACCCTTTGTTGACACCACATGACCCAAGAATTCAACTAAACTCAACCAAAACTCACACTTCGAGAACTTAGCATACAACTGACTATCCCTCAAAGTCTGAAGAACCACTCCCAGATGATGCTCATGCTCCTCCTGACTACGGGAATAAATCAAAATATCGTCAATGAAGACTATCACGAATGAATCCAAGTAAGGCCTGAACACTCGGCTCATTAAATCCATGAAAGCTGCTGGGGCATTCGTCAATCCGAATGACATCACCAAGAACTCAGAATGCCCGTACCGAGTGTGGAAAGCTATCTTAGGGACATCGGATGCACTAATCTTCAACTGATAGAAGCTAGATCTCAAGTCGATCTTAGGAAACACTTGGGCACCCTGAAGCTGGTTGAACAAATCCTCAATCCTCGACAATAGGTACTTATTTTTTATTGTAACCTTGTTCAATTGCTAGTAATCTATACACATTCTCATTGATCTATCCTTCTTCTTGGCAAACAACACCGGCGTATTCCAAGGCGAGACACTGGGCCTAATAAAGTCCTTATCAAGCAAGTCTTGTAACTGCTCTTTCAACTCTTTCAACTCAGGCGGGGCCGTACGATATGGCGGAATAGAAATGGGTTGAGTGCCCGGAGCCAGATCAATTAAAAAATCAATATCCTTGTCGGGTGGCATAACTGGCAGCTCTGAAGGAAATACCTCAGGAAACTCACGGACAACGGGCACAGAATCAATAGAAGGAACCTCGACACTAAAATCACGAACATATTCCAAATAGGCCAAACACCCCTTCTCGACCATACGCCAAGCCTTCACATAAGAGATAACACTACGGGTAGAATGACCAGGAGTCTCTCTCCACTCTAAACGAGGTAAACCCGGCAAGGCTAAGGTCACAATCTTGGCATGACAATCCAATATAGCATGGTAAGGTGATAACCAGTCCATCCCCAATATGAAATCGAAATCAACCATGTACAGAAGAAGCAAATATACACGAGTCTCAAGACCCCCAATCACAACTACGCAGAACGATGAACATGATCTACCACAAAAGAATCACCTACCGGTATAGACACATAAACACGAGCACTCAAAGAATCATTATGATAACTGCATTGAAAGCCTCAGCCTCGAGCCTGGTTGGAATAACATGACATCGAGGCTGGGCCCCACCACCCTAGACTATATCTTTAGGACGACCTACTGTTGGCTGGCCTCCACCTTTAGCAGCCTGATCTCCACCTCTAATACCTCTACCTCTACCTCTAGCACTCTACCTCCACCTCTAGCTAGCTGAGCGGGCTGTGGAATATTCGGTGCTTGAACCATGGCAGGGGAACCCAGATATTGGGAGCTGCTTGATGCTCGAGGATAAAATCTAGCAATGTGACCCATATCACCACTAGTATAACAAGTCCTCAGCTGCTGAGACTGCTGACCCTGACGGACTGAATGAGTCCCTCAATGAACCTCCTTACCCACTCTCTCAGTGGGAAGAAACTTCTCCAAAAGCAGTTGAGAAAACTAATCCCAAGTCAAAGCTGGTGACCCAACTGGTCTAGCCAAATGATAATCTCTCTACCAAGCCTCCGAAGATGTAGTTGATCTATCACCGATCTATGCTGCTGCTCGCAGAAGAAGCGGTACGGGGCTTCGCCATTCGCGAAAGAACAAGAGTAGAAGTTCAACTAGCATTGAGAAATCAAGTCGCACGAAAGAAAAAAATAAATGTGATGTTTTCCTAACTCTATAGCCTCTGGGGATAAATACAGACGTCTCTGTACCGATCCCTCAGACTCTACTAAGCTTGTTTGTGAATTGTGAGACCTATGTAACCTAGAGCTCTGAACCAACTTGTCACGACCCGAATTTTCCACCCTCGAGAGTCGTGATGACGCCTACTACTGAAAGCTAGGCAAGCCAACCAATTGAATAATTCACCTGGTTTCCATTTTTATTTCAGTAACAATTTAGAACCAACAATTAATAAACAACATAATTTAATAGGCGGAAGACTAAATTTCAAGTTTTACTAGTGCTACCAATATTGATCCACAACAATCTACCCAAGACTGGTGTCACAACTTCACAGATTGTCTAAGAGTACTACAAATAAAGGCCTGAAAGAAATAACACAACTCTGTCTCTCGAGATACATGAAAAAACAGGAATAATAGATAGAAGGAGATGCCAAGGCCAGCGGACGCCTACAGGACTACCTCAGGTCGCCTGATGGACACAAAACAACTATCTCGCTGTGGTCCGTAATCTACAGTACTGGGATCTACACAAAAGAATGCAGAGTGTAGTATCAGCACACCCCACCCCATGTGCTGGTAAGTGCCTAGCCTAACCTCGGCGAAGTAATGACGAGGCTAGGACCAGACTACCAAAACCTGTGCAGTTAAATCATATACATCGGAACAATACAAGCAGAAATGTAGAGCTAAGGATGGGAGGGGGAAACATGATGCGGGGACATCAAACAATAACAGAAGAACAATGAATAAATATAAGGATAACCACAGTTCAATTAAAGATAGGAAGGGGGATCATGTTGTAGGGTACAACAAGTATCAACAGAAAACCAACAATTAAATGTAGAGAAACCATAACTCAGTTATCAATAAAAATCAGGAAATCAAAGACAAGTTCACGACATCACCCTTCGTGCTTTAACACTGTCTCACCAAAATAATGCACGACATCTCCCTTCGTACTTTAACACTCTCTCACCAAACAATGCACGACATCACCATTCATGCTTTACACTCTTCCTCACCCAAGCAACAATCACAAAGAAATTTGGGGCAAGGGAATCAATAACATCACAATAAAATCAAGTAACAACAGAAAATCAGTAAGTAAGCGTAAAGAACACCATAACTCAATTACAATTAAAATCAGGAAAATCAAGGACAAGTGCACGGCATCACCCTTCATGCTTTCATTCTCGTCCTCACCATAAGAATCAATATAAACTGCATGGCATCACCCTTCATGCTTTTACTCTCATCCTCACCATAAAATAAATATAATCGGCAAGGAATTGTACATTGTGCGACACGGCATCACCCTTCGTGCTTTACACTCTTCCTCACAAAATCATACACGACATCACCCTTCATGCTTTAACACTCTTCCTCACCTAAATAACAATCACAAGAAATAAGGGCAAGGAAATAAATGAAATCATAATAAAATCACAGTAGGGAACAATAGTACAACAATCAAATCCCGACAAGGGAAACAATATCAGAAAATAACATCCTGGAAAGGGAGATAATATCATGATTATCTCTCTCCTTTATTCTTTTACATTTACTTCACAACTTAATTTACAACTTGAGCCAATGCTCTATAATGTTTAACAATTCTATTCTTAACTTGAGCCAATGCTCTACAATGTTTAACAATTCAATTCTCAACTTGAGCCAATGCTCTACCATGTTCAACAATTAAGTTCTCAACTTGAGCCAACGCTCTACCATCTTCAATTAACAATAATACTTCCACAAGTCATATTCATCAATAGAAATTATCATATAGAGCATGAACAATACGAAGTGGAATCACATTAATCATAGTGTAAGACTCACAGACACACTTGAAACCAATGTATAGATACTCGTCACCATGCCTATAATTTGTACTCAATATATAACACATAGCATATAAGACCAAACTCCTATTCCCTCAAGCTAAGGTTAGACCAAACACTTACCTCGATGCATCGTACACAGTTCAAGCCTCAACTATAGCTTTACCTCTTGATTCCGCCACCAATTTGCTCGTATCTAGTCACAAGTTACATAATTACATCAATAAACGCTAAATGAACCAATTCTAATGCATGAAGAAGAGTTTTCTAAAGTTTTACCCAAAAGTCAAAAATTGCCCCCCCCCCCCCGGGCCCACATGGTCAAATCCCTAGGTTTGAATCAAACTCGATTACCCATTCCCCCACGAACCTAAATATATAATTTGTTTTGAAAGCAGACTTCAAATCAAGGTCCAAATCCCAAAATTTTGAAAAGTTTAGGTTCTACCCAAAGCACCCAATTTTCCCCATGAAAATCATTGATTTTGAGTTGAAATCATGTTAAAAGATGTTAATGATTGAAGGAAACGAGTTAAAATTAACTTATAATTGATTTTGAAGAAGAGTTGTTCTTGAAAAATCATCGTAGGGAGTTTGTGTTTTGAAAAGATGTGAAAAATGGTTGATTTTCGGCTAAGTATAAAAATTTGCAGGTTGCAGATGTGGGAATTGCGAATAGGGTTCGCAATTGCGAACCATGACCTCTGCTAGGTTGGGAATTGCGAACAACCTCTCATATTTGTGAGATGGGAATTGCAAAGATTGCGTTGCATTTTCGACTATTGGCTAGGAGGGGAGGCATCGCATTTGCGATGGATTTCCTCGCAATTGCGAGGTAGTTGGCCTGGGCATTTGACCGCATTTGCGACGAGGCCTTCGCATTTGCGTACTCGCATTTACGAGCCAGGATCCGCAAATGCGAAGCCTATAGGCCTACAATTCCTTAAGTCCAAAATCACACATGGCCTATCCAAAACTCACCCGAGCCCTCGGGGCTCCAAACCAAACATGCACACCACCCTAAAAACATCATACAGACTCGCTCGTGCATTCCAATCACTAACGATCTGATTCACATCGTTCGAAGTCCGTTTCTTACCAAATTTTACAGACTCGACTTAAACCACATATAAGACCTGTACCTAGCTCCGAAACTATAATACGGGCCCGATACCATCAAATTTTAAACATATCTCATTTCCAAAACTCATAATTAATTTCATAAAACAATTTTCTTCAAAAATTCATTTCTCGAGCTTGGGACTTCGAAATTCAATTCCGGGCATACGCCCAAGTCCCATAGTTTCCTATGGAACCTCCGGGATTGTCAAATCACGGGTCCAGGTCCGTTACCCAAAATGCTGACGAAGTCAACTTAAATTCATTTTTAAGTCAAAATTTATCATTTTTTATAGATTTTCACATAATGGCTTTTCGGCTACATGCCCGGATTATGCACACAAATCGAGGTGATGTTGAAAGAGCTTTTTAAGTCCTCAAAATGTAAAATTTACTTTTAAAACAAGTGATGACCTTTTGGGTCAAACATAAGTTAGGATTTTACCATGTTTATATCCCTCCTTGCTATTGCTTTGGTTACAAATTGCGACAAAATAGTCCGAAAATGCTTACAAGTTGTGCTTGATTGCAGGTTTGAGCGACAAAGTGAGAAATGTCAAAGATTGGTTCAAAACGGAGTGAAACTTGCCCAAGTGTCAAAGACCAAGTGAAATGAAGAACAAGAAGGCCTAGCGCGGACCGCACTGATTTGCAACACGGCCACACTAGGAGATTCAGAGACTGAACATATCAAGCTGCAAGCCCACGCGGCCGCGCTACACTTATGCGCGGTCCGAGATTCAGAGACCTACCATTTCAGGCTACAAGCCCACGCGGTCGCGCTACATATCAGTGCGGTCCGCGTTGATGAGAATCAGAGACTTGGATTTTTGGGAGTTACAGCCATGCGGCCACGCTACCTTTTTGCGCGGTCCGCGCTACTGAGGTTCAGAGACTAATGGATTTGGCCAAGTCAAGCAATGCGCTCCACGTACCTTTTTGTGCGGACACGCTAACTTCCACTGCGGCCACGCTGCGCTTTTGCATGGTCCGCGGTCCTCAACTTCAAAGAGATGAGATCAAGAGTCCAAGAGCCAACGTGGCCACGCTGACCCCGCAGGGATATTTTTGTCCAGTTTTTCCAGCCCGGTATAAATAGAACATTTTACCATTTTTAGGTTAAGTTTTATATTCTGAACGCAGCTGAGCTTGTGAGACCAAATATTGTAGCCATTTTTGGCACTTTTGCTCTTTCTTATTCTAGATTCTACTTAGTGATCAATTAATATGTTTATTTCCTCATCTATTTCTTCTGTTTCTTCTTTAATTATGTGTAGCTAAACCCATTAGCTAGGGTTGTGGCTCAACCCTAGTGTGAGTAGTTTATGGGTGTTACCATCTAGGGTGAGATTGAGATTCAGTGTTTATTATTTAGGTTAATTTTGTGTTTCAATTTCGAATTTGTGGTTGAAAACATGAATTCAAAGCTTATTGGGTCTAACTCTTCTTGAGAAAGAGAGTGCATGACCCTAAAGTTGACCCAACAAGGAATTGGGATGGACCCGTGAGAATGGTAGTCCCAATTAACGGGTTAAACCTCGAGAGAGTAATTACCCTACTTGAACCCTAGTTGCTTGGTCTAATTGGCCTACTCAATTGGTCTCGAGAGAGCCAATTGGGCAAAATTGTTCTCTCTACCGAGAGGTATGAGAAGGGTACAATTGTGCAACGGTTATAGCATAAGACCCAAATATATCAATCTCCCCTTAGTAACTTCTACCCGTTAGCTAGCCACCTAGGTAGTGTCACGACCCTAGTGCCTTTCTCTATATTACATACAGCTTAGCAATATTCTTCTAGCATAATTTAGTTTTAATCATTTGTTTTATAATAGTAGTTTAAAACAAATAAAACCAAAAATATTTGAAGTGACATTAGAAGCACAACCGCATCTCCAGGCTAAACAGACAATCCAACTCCACTACTAGCTCCCTGTGAAAATTCGATCCTGAACCACTATTTCAGTAAAAGATATTGCGACCCGCTCTTACTAACTTGGTGTAGCATTGAGTCGGCAGCGATCACTTTTTGGCGCCATTGCCGGGGACCTTAAGGTGTTGACTATCTGTTTAGCTAGTTTGTGTTTTGCTTCTCTTTCCTTCTTGTTTACTAATTTTGTTTGTGTCGATCAATCAGATACAAATGGCTCTCAACGCAAATGACCCTCTTGGCAATGCCTTGGAGGGGGAGGAGATTGAAGATGTTGATCAAGATGAGCTTCAGGTACCTCAAGTAACACGTAGAGGTAGAAATGCCAATGCAAATCCGAATGACCAAAATCCAGACCCTCTTCTGCCACCGCCAAGAGTGGCTCCAAGAGTCCTCCCAATTCAAGGTTATGCGAGTGCCATCATTCCTCCCCGAATCCGGGCGGGGAATTTTCAAATCACAAATGTCATGTTGACCTTGCTCGAGCAAAAAGGGTATTTCACGGGCGCCTCCGACCAAAATGCTTACAAGCACTTGAAGGGGTTCGTAGATACATGCTGGGGGAGCAAGCAAACAAACATGTCCGAGGATGCATTGAGATTAAGGCTTTTTCCGTTCTCTCTTCGGGGTAAAGCATTGGATTGGTTGGAAAGACTCCGCAATCATTCTATCACCACATGGGATGAATTGGCGGACAAATTCATTGCCAAGTTCTTTTCTCCAAGTCATATGGCGGCTCTTCGGGATGAAATTCTAGCCTTTAAACAAAAGCCAACAGAACCCTTGCACGAGATATGGGAAAGATATAGAACAATGGTGAACGAGTGCCCTAATAACGATATGACCGAAGCAATGATCTAACAAACTTTTTATCGGGGCATCACACCACGAATCAGTGCATTGTGAACCAATTAGTGATGACGTCCAAATCCACTACTAAAAAGCAATAGACACGGTCGCAGCAATATAATTTACCCAACTATGAGTCGGGGTCGAATCCCACAGAGAACAATGTGTAGGCGATTAGGCATGTGAGAAAATTATCGCTAGTTGCGCAATGCCAAACAGTAAGAATTTTGGTTGGAAAATGTTTTATATCTAAATGCGGAAATATAAACTAACCTAGAAAGCAAGTAAAATGATCAATAGCTACAAGTATGAATGCATCGGGAATTACACTCAAGTAACGATCCAATGTCTTTCATGATTTTACAAATATGAGCGAGTTTATGTTAATTTGCCACGGATAATAATCCTTAATTAGCTTCTTCCGAAAACTAACAAGACTTCCTAATTGAATTATCCCTAATCACAATTAGAAGATTAAGCACACCCGGAAGGCTACAAGTAGTTCAATC
>MU727692.1:42454-55891 GCA_026770625.1 Nicotiana glauca | reverse complement strand
AATACAAAGCAAGGAAATGAAGAAATAAACATAAATGGGTAAGAAAATCTTAACCACAAGCTTCAATCTTCAAGACCCAAGTGTGTGTGCAAAAACCCTAGCTTCCAAAAATGTTCTCTCTAGTCTATATGGACTGAAAAATAAGCCAAAGATCCCTTTACAAATGAGCTGAATAGGGTATTAATGGATTTGAGGTAGAAAATGTGAAATTCCAGAACTGTCCAGTCTTCACGTTTGATTTCTTCATCGCGTTCGCGAGTCCATCTTCGCGTTCGCGAAGGCTAACTATTTCTGATCATCGCGTTCGCGAAGTTTCCTTTTGCCCCACATCGCGTTCGCGTTTGACCTACGCGTTCGCGTAGGTTTGCCTTCTGGTTCATCACGTTCGTGTTTAACCTACGCGTTCGCGTAGCTTTGGCTACTGATTCATCGCGTTCGCGTGTTCTCTTTCGCGTTCGCGAAGAGTGTTTCACTGGGCAGATTATTTTGTCCATTTTTGCTCCTTTTTAACTTGGTTTCTTCACTATTACTTCTAAATCACAGACAACCTGTAAAATAGAAGTAAATGGCATCAAATACACGATTTTATCACTCAAACATAGCAAAAGTATAGGTTTAAAGACAAGATAAGTTGGTAAAATACCAACTTATCAATTAGCCGGAGGGAACTTCATAAAACTTTCTTACCAGGAAGCACGTGATGTACTTGATGAAATGGCCGACACTTCTTCGGCATGGCAAAGTCGAGCAAATGTGCCCTAAGGTGATCCCACAGTTATCTATTTGCACAATAAATTGCATGATCATGACCAAGCTATTGCCGAGCTTACAACAACTATGAATCAATTGGCGAAGGCACAATTGCAACAAGTTCAAAACCCGCGCCAAGTCAATGCAATGGAAAATGTTTCTATGTTAAAATGGAGGCAAAGAGGGCAACAACAACCTCAAGGTAATTGTGAGCAACTTGACAACAACAATAATGGTGGTGGTTATTCGAACGAGTTTTATGATGAGTAAAGTGAAGAATGTCAATATGTCGATAACTACCAAGGGAGTAGAGGAAATCAAGGGAATCAACAATGGCATCCCCAAGGAAATTGGGGCAATCAACAAGGTGGCGGTAATTGGAATAGTAACAATCAACAACAAGGTGGTGGCAATTGGAACGGGAACAATCAAAACAATAATTGAGGAAACCAAGGTAACAATCAAGACAATTGGAATGGGAATAATAACATTTGGAGCAACAATAATAACAATCAGGGAGGGTGGAATAATAGTGGAAATCAAGGCAATCGGGGGCAAGGCTTTCAAAAGCCCCCCATGTACCAACAACCAAATAATCCACCTCCCTTTCAATCTCAAGGGTCTAGTTCTTCGGGTAGTGAAATTGGGAGAATCGAAATGATGTTCGAGCAAATGATGAAGAAGAACCAAGACTCTGATGCTCAATTGGCTTCTCATAATACCTTTATTCGGAATTTGGAGGTGCAAATTGGCCAAATCTCTCAATCATTAAATACCCGACCTAAGGGTGCTCTACCAAGTGATACGGTAGTGAACCCGAAGGGCAGGAACAATCACGCGATGGTCGTTACAACGAGAAGTGGAAGAGGAGGTGATGTGCATGCCTCGAATGAAAATCAAGTTATAGATAACGGATTTGAGTTGAATGATGATAATGTACCTTTGAATGTTGAAAATATGGTTGAACCAAATGTGAACGATGATGCGCGGATTGATATTGATGATGAGGCCAGGTAGAGGCTTAAGAGGCCGTGAACCCGTCTAGGGAACACATTATTGATATACCCGAGCCGGCAGTGACCAAGGCCAAGGCACCCTTGCCTAGGCCGCCTCCACCTTACCCTCAAAGGCTAGCAAAGCAAAAAGGTGACAATCAATTCAAGAAGTTCATTGAAATTATGAAGAGTCTTACTATAAATGTGCCATTGGTGGAGGCCCTTGAACAAATGCCGGGGTACGCAAAGTTTATGAAGGATTTGGTGACCAAGAAAAGTCGATGGAGTGTGAAAAAATTAAAATGACGCATCAAGTGAGTTCTATTGTTCATTCTATGGCCCTAAAACTCGAGGATCCCGGAGCTTTCACTATCCCTTGCACTATTGATAGTGCGGATTTTGCTAAATCCCTATTTGACTTGGGGGATAGTATTAACTTGATGCCCTATTCGGTTTTCAAGATGTTGGGAATCGGACAACCAAGTCCAACCTTCATGAGAATTCAAATGGCGGATCGATCAATGAAGCGTCCCTTGGGCATAATTGATGATGTTCTTATTCGTGTTGATAAATTCATATTGCCGGCAGATTTTGTGATATTGGATTGCGAGGTGGACTCTGAGGTGCCAATCATTCTTGGAAGACCTTTCCTAGCTACGGGGAAAGCATTCGTTGATGTTGAAGCAGGCCAGTTGACATTCCGTGTGGGAGATGAGAAAGTGGTATTTCATGTTTGCAAATCAATGAGCCAACCCAATAGCACAGAGGTGTGTTCATTTGTAGACATTGTCACAGCTGTGATAGTGGATGACACAAGTTCCTTGATAAATGTTGAAGATCCTCTTGAAGTTGTGCTTCTTAACATAGATGTCAATGATGATGTCGGTAGAGTGGAGTGCGTGAATGCATTGCACGATATGGTTTCATATTCATATGAGCCTAGAAATCTATCTTTGGATCTTGAGAATCGCAAAACTCCACCAACCAAGCCATTGATTGAGGAGCCACCGGTGTTGGAGATGAAATCACTTCCTCCACACCTCAAGTATGAAATTTTGGGTTCAAATTCCACTTTACATGTTATTATTTCTCTTGCCTAACTAACATGCAGGTTGATGCCACTTTGGCGGTTCTTCAAAAGCGCAAAAAGGCGATTGGATGGACATTGGCCGATATTTGACGGATAAACCCCGCATTTTACATGCACAAATCATCTTGGAGGAGGATGCAAGGCCTTCTCTTGAACATCAAAGAAGACTAAATGAGGCAATGCAAGAAGTGGTAAAGAAAGAGGTTATCAAGTGGCTAGACGCCGATGTGGTTTACCCGATCTCAGATAGTTCATGGACCTCTCCGGTCTAATGTGTGCCAAAGAAGGGTGGAATGATGGTAGTGACCAATGCCAACAATGAGCTTATTCTTACTCGGACGGTTACGGGTTGGAGAGTGTGTATGGACTATAGGAAGCTTAACAAGGAGATAAGAAAAGATCATTTCACACTACCATTCCTTGACCAAATGCTCGATCATCTTGCGGGCCGGGCATTTTATTGTTTTCTAGATGGTTACTCAGGGTACAATCAAATTCTATTTGCCCCGGAGGATCAAGAGAAGATGACCTTTACATGTTTTTATGGCATATTCGCTTTCTCGAGAATGCCATTAGGACTATGCACTGCCCTGGCGACCTTCCAACGGTGTATGATGGTAATTTTCATCGATATGGTGGAGGATATCTTGGAGGTCTTCATGGATGATTTCAGCGTGGTTGGGGATTCATTTGAGGAATGCTTGGTGAACTTGCATAGGGTATTGGCTAGATGCGAAGAAACTAACCTCGTGCTCAACTGGGAGAAATGCCACTTTATGGTGGAAGAGGGTATCATATTGGGTCACAAAATCTCGAAGCAAGGAATTGAAGTTATAAGGCAAAAATCGAGGTCATTTCGAGACTTCCTCCCCCTACTTTTGTCAAAGGGGTAAGGAGTTTTCTTGGTCATGCCGGGTTCTACCGGCGATTCATTAAAGACTTCTCGAAAATTGTGAACCCACTTTCCAAATTATTGGAAAAGGATGTCAAGTTTATCTTTGATGAAAAGTGCATGGAGTCTTTTGAGCTATTGAAGCATAAGTTGACCACAACTCCTATCATCACCGCACCTAATTGGGGTTTGCCCTTTGAACTTATGTGTGATGCAAGTGATGTGGCGGTAGGAGCGGTGTTAGGTCAACGGATCAACAAGATGTTCCATCCAGTGTATTATGCAAGCAAAACGATGAAAGAAGCCCAAAGAAACTACACGGTGATGGAGAAAGAGCTATTGGCTATTGTGTTTGATATGGAGAAGTTTCGACCTTATCTTATAGGGGCAAAGGTGATTGTGCACACAGATCATTCCGCCCTCCTGTATTTGATGAACAAGAAGGATTCTAAAGCAAGATTGATGAGGTGGGTGTTACTTCTTCAAGAATTTGACTTAGAGATAGTGGATAGGAAGGGAAGGGAGAATCAAGTTGCGGACTATTTGTTCCGGTTGAGGAAGAAGGGAGGCCATGTGATGGCATTGATATAAATGATACATTTCCCGACGAGCAGCTTCTTTCTGTTTCTATGTGTGATATGCCTTGGTTTGCGGACATCGCCAACTTCATTGTGACCGGTAATGTCCCATGTGAGCTCTCTTCCAACCAAAGGAAGAAACTCAAGCGGGATAGCTTGGATTTCTATTGAGATGATCTGTATTTGTTTAAAATTTGTACGGATGGTGTGATAAGAAGATGTGTCCCGAAAGGTGAACAATTGAGTATATTGGAGGCTTTCACTCCTCTCCCTATGGTGGCCATCATGGAGGGGTGAGGACGGCTTCAAAGATTTTGAGTTGCAGTTTCTATTGGCCGACGTTGTTTTAAGATGCTAGTGACTTGGTGAAGAGATGTGATACATGTCAAAGAGCCGACGAAATTTCAAAGAAGGATGAGATGCCTCTCAATACGATTCTCGAGGTGGATATTTTTGATGTTTGGGGAATTGATTTCATGGGTCCATTCGTGAGCTCTTGTGGGAACACTTATATTCTCGTGGCGGTGGACTATGTTTCAAAGTGGGTTTAAGCCGTGGCTTTACCCAATAATGAAGCCCGAAGTGTTGTGGCATTCTTGAAAAAGAGTACCTTCATAAGGTTTGGCAACCCTCGTGCTATCATTAGTGATGGGGGGTCCCACTTTTGCAACAAGGCTTTTGACTCATTGCTTGCTAAGTATGGAGTCAATCACAAAGTGACCACCCCCTATCATCCACAAGCTAGTGGTCAAGGGGAAGTCTCAAATCGGGAAATAAAGAGTATCTTGTCCAAGACGGTAAATGCTAATAGGACCGATTGGTCGAAGAAATTGGACGATGCTCTTTGGGCCTATCGGATGGCTTACAAGACTCCAATTGGTATGTCTTTGTATCGGTTGGTGTTTGGTAAAGCTTGCCATCTTCTGGTGGAATTGGAGCACAAGGCTATGTGGGCGTTGAGAAAGTTGAACTTGGAATGAGATGTTGCAGCCAATCTCCGTGTTGAGCAATTAAATGAGCTTGATGAATTTAGATTTCATGCTTACTTCAGCTCGTCCTTATATAAGGACAAGATGAAGTACCTTCACGACAAATATGCTCGGGGAAAAGAATTCAAGGTTGGTGATATGGTTCTTCTTTTCAACTCCTAGTTGAGGTTATTTCCGGGAAAGCTCAAGTCAAAGTGTGGTAGGCCTTTTGAAGTGGTATTTGTGACTCCATTTGGTGCTCTTGATCTCAAGAACAAGAATGGTGAAGTATTCCGGGTCAATGGGCATCGTCTGGAGCATTATTTGGGAAAGTTTGATGATAGCCACGTGGTGGAACTCCTCCATTTAAAATGATGAGATGGTAACATGCGTCGTGCCGTGACGTTAAATCAGGCACTTCTTGGGAGGCAACCCATGTCTTTTTTTCTTTCTCTTTGATTTTCTTTGTAGAAGTAGGATTTTTGAGCTAATTGTTTGTGAGATGTTGCAGGAATAGTGTTGAAGCAATGTAAAACAAAAGTAAAAAATAACAGGTCTTTGAAGTTTTCCAGTGCGGCCGCGGTGCATATCAGCGCGGTCCGCGCTGGCTTGAGTCAAGGTTGCTAAGTCTCTGAAGTTTGCAGCGCGGCCGCGGTGCATCATTGCGTGGTCCGCGCTGATATAACCAAAAGTTGATGCTCTCTAAAGTTTTCCACGCGGCCGCGTTGCATATCAGTGCAGTCTGCGTGGGATGCTTAGTGCACTGTTGTTTGACAAAAACCCAGCGCTGTCCGCGGTCACTTTTACGTGGCCGCACTGGTAGGTAAGTTCGGGGCCCCACAGTTTTCTATAAATAGGGACATTAGTCCTCATTTTACACTTTTCGCACTTTGAACACCTGAGCCCTAAATTTCTACTGTTCATCTCTGAGACCATTCTTGTGTGTTTGCATCGAGTGCTTTGATTCTTCATATTCCTGGTAACATTTCTTACAAGTATCATTAATTAGTTTCTATTTTTAATTTTTGTTTGCTTCCTTGTAGTTGTAGCTTCTTCTTTCTTTTCGTTTTTCTTAGGTTTAATGATTAGGTTAGTTTTTATGTTAGTTTTGAATGCTGAGCATGATTTTCATGTTGGATAATTGAGTAGGGACAATTAGGATTCAAAATACTTGAACAAAAATGGATGAATTTGTCAAACCCTAACTCAGTTCCTGACCCTAGTTCAATGCGTCCGTGTGACACTCTTGCGCGATCCGCGTTGATTCTTCTGTTGAGCTTAAATTGTACTAGCACGACCGCATTGCACTTTTTGCGCGGTCCATGCTGGACCAATGCGGTCGTGGTGCATATCAGTGCGGTCCGTGTTGGGAGATTCAAAGAGTAAGTTTTGGTGGTCTTTGCCCAGCGCAGCCGCGCCCCACTTTTACGCGGTCCGCAATGCCTCCAGCGTGACCGCATGCCTGTTTTGTGCGGTTTGCGCTCCTATGTCCTGTAGCCTGTCCTGCTTCTGTATTATGCAATCAACTGTGTTTTCCTCTTGTGTTATTCATATATTTCACTGCATGTGCTTGAACTAACAGTGTTGGATGCGTGTTTTTGTAGATCATGGTTAAACAAAGAGGCGGTAAACAAATACAACAACCCGGGAGAGGTGGTGCCTCCCGAGGGATTAAAGGCAAAAAAGTAGCAAAACTACTCCCCAGGCTCGAGAGAACATTAAAAAGACCCGAAAACGGATACGGGCTGCTGATAGGGCTACCTTTCATTCTTCGGGGAGTGAGTATGTGCCCTCCCAAAATATCTCCTCAGATTCGGTCCCCACTCACATAACCGACCCACTCCAACTAGCTGATACTCCTCCACCTTCACCCTCAACCAAAAGACCAGTCAATGTAGTCTTAGATTCGTCTAATGAGTCTGCAGCAGGTAGTGGTGAGCAATACTTTACCTCCCCCACAACTTCATTATCTGGGGAGAGTGTAGGCTATGGTGAGGGAGTTGAGCCTCAGGTTGGGGGAGTTGAAATAACTAGAAATCCTGAAGCTTGGGAAGATCGTTTTGTTAGTCAGGTGGCATTTCACAAGTTTAGGGAGTGGTGGCATTGAGGAAGTTGATACCGGAGAGAAGTTTTATTGATAAGGACCTTTTACCCCACAACCTGAACGTGCAAAGGGAGTTCTGAACTAGACATGGCGAGGAATTTTTCAAGGAAAGATGCATTGATGCTAATGAGCACATGGTTCGAGAATTCTACTGCAATGTGGCTCACATAGTCAAAGATAAAAAAATGACCAAAGTGAGAGATAAAATGGTGGTGTTTGATAGGAAATCCTTAAAAGACTACTTGGGATTCAAGGAGGAGGATGAGTCGCGTTATTTGGCTAAGTTGGAAATGGGTGAGGAAGTGCGACCTTGGTTGGCCGAGTTCTTGGTAGTCCCAGGCACTGTCCCTAAATGGTTGCAAGCCGGAAAGAAGATTTACAGGAACACCTTCAACTTTGAGGCTCGAGGGTGGTTGACCTTTATTTGCAGCCGGCTTGACCCTTCTACCCACGATCATACCGTTCCACTTACCCGGGCCGTTCTTGTGGCATCTATCATGGCTAGGTTTCCTATCAATGTGGATAATGTGATATCTAGGGTGATTTCTGCTGTGGGACAGGAGAAGGATAGGAACTACCCTTTTCCCAACACCCTGTCTATGTACTTTCAGGATCTGGAGGTCAAGAAAAAATGATTTGATGTCAAGACCAAGCCTGTGGCTCCCTACTCATGGTACAACACGTAGTGTTCGGAAAACCCAAAATCCAAGAAGTACCAGCCACCTACCTATGCCCCAACTGGCCAGTCTGAGGAGCCAGTTGCGGTAGGGCCTTCTACCGGGCCTTCCAACATTCCTGCTACTACTACCAGTGAGACCTTGCCCCCAGGTCCTTCTTCTGTTGCTTGCCCAAGTACTTCAGCTGGCCCAGGAGTCTCATCTTCAAAGACTCATCCATTCAATGACCACCAGTTGAGTCAGACCTTGGCCAGCTTAAACAACTGGATGTCAGCTGCGACATCCAAGTTGTCCACATTGGCTATTTTAGTTGAGGCCTAGTCAGCACCAGCCATTGTTCAGATTCCTCAATCTATTGAGGATACATTGAAGAAGCTCCTGGACAACCGGGAGAAGATTTTGGAGACTTAGGGTGCCTTGACTAAGGCGGTAGATTCACATGGCAAAGCTCTGAAGGAGCTTTCCAAGGAGCACAAAAAGATGAGAAAGTCAAGGGCATCTAAGGAGTCGGTGAAGAAGCTTAGAGCGGACATGGACAAGTTATTGGCTGATCAGATGCCTTTAGACTTGCTATTTGGGGACCCAGCCCTAGATCCAACAGCATCAGAGCCACAGCAGGAGTTGGCACCCGGGCCTCCAAGGAAGAAGATGAAGCTTCCCAGTACAAAGGGTGTAGTGATTGAGCTAGCAGAGGTTCAGGAGGGTCCCTCCAGTGTTGCACCCAACATTCAGCTGGTCCATGATCAGGCCCCAGTCCCAACAACTGAGCAGCAGGAGGCCGGGAACCAATCTGAGGTTCTCGCTGGTACAGAGGACCAGGGGACCACTGAGGATCCCATGAAGATGGACCAGGCTTAGGGAGCTCTTCTATATCCTTTCATTGACTTTTTGTACTTATTTGTGTAGTTGGCATATTCGTGGGGGTGCGCCTTACTTTATGGATTATTTGGATGACTGTACATATTAGATTCTCATTTTATGTTCTGTTGATTTGATTTTCTAGTTGGTCTGTATATAACTTTACATTTTAGCTACTTTTCTCATACTTTTTATTCTCTTTTGGTCTGTATATAAAGTTACATTCGGTATATATTCACCCCTCATTGCATATTCTACTCCCCCATAGTACACATTCATTTAGTTTTTCTATTTTTGCAAAAACTTTCGTTTTTTAGCTTCGTAGTTAGGCTCGTAGCCTTTTGTTTTGTTTTTGGCTTTTTCAATAAGCCCTTGGTTTTCTTAAGGTCACGGTTCTTTCCAAGGGTGGAGTATTGTATGAACCGGGTGGCTCTTCCCGATGATAGATAGAGTGACTACCTTCTTAATGGTTTGAGTCTATTTCTTTGATTTTTTTTGATAGTTGTAGTTAAGGGTAACTCAATCAAAGCTTCACTTGGGCCTAGCACATTTTCCTTTGATCCCATGGTCAAAGACATAAAATTGTGTTTAGGATGGTGAAAGTCGTGGCTTTGAGACTCTTGCGTTGACCAAACAATTATCATGTGGTCTTTTCGGACCATTGTGTGCTTGAATCGTACTAAGGTCGTTGTTGGCCCTCGACTTGATGTCTTTAGCAATTCCCTAGCATGTGTGGTGAGGAATCGAATTGTGAGTCCAAGTCCCCGAGCCAATGGTCTAGAACTTGCCCTGAATGCTTGTTGAGGCGAAATCATAGGTGAAATTTAACTTGAGAAGTGACTGTAGGCTTTCCTTGATCCAAATGTTAAGATAAACAATTCCATGACCTACCAATAAAATGATCCCTAGCTAACCTTTTTGAGCCTTAAACCTTCTTCTTTTATGAACCGATGTTACAATCCTACACCCGTTCTAAATTCTACCCTCTCTTGGCACCCACATCTTCCCTGAGCAATGGCAAAGTCTAAGTTTGGGGGGAGAGACAAGAAGGAAAAGAAAAAGGGGTAAAAGGTACAAAAGCAAGAAGAAAAAAGCAAGGCAATGAAAAATAAAGAAAAGAAAAGGACAAAAAGAAGGCCCAAGGTGAAAAAGAATAAAAAGGGGTCAAGAAAAACAAAAGTAAAAAAGGTGTGGAAAAAAGTAGAAAAAGGAAGAATGTCTTGGGTTGCATGAGAAAGAGTGACAATGTGTCTCTCTAACCTCTTGAAAGAGGTGAAATGACTCAAAGAGTCAAGTGAATTGAGCCAAAATGAAGCAAAAGAAGTGCTTAAGGGAAGGTTAAACCCACTTGAATAAAAACTTATCCTACCCTTACCCTAAGCCTTCACAATGACTCCCCCAAATCCCTATAGGATCTTGAGTTGAAGGGAACCTACATTAGTGGATACTTACATAAGGGGCAAGTATATGGTACCTAGAGCCGGATTTGTGACCTTCTTCTTGAGAGAGATGAGTGAAATTTTTATCAACCTCGGTTTGTGTGTCAATACTCTAAAAGGTGACACTCGCTTAGGAAGAGTTGAGGACGTGTGAGTTTGGGTTCCACAATGACCAAAGTAATTGAGAGAAGTTCTTTGATGAAATGTGTCAACTCTTGATGCTCTTATGCCACACTTTATCCAAAGTTTTCAAAGTTTAAATGTGTTTATGATGCATTCATATTGAGGGAAATTGTTAGTCCCGACTGATGCTTATTGAGGTTGCTTTAAGGTAGCTAGAATTTCTTGGATTGCCCTTTTAAGGGTGGGTCTTATTTTATTTGCTTGAGGACAAGCAAAGGTTTAAGTTTGGGGGAGTTGATAAGTTAGGATTTTACCATGTTTATGCCCCTACTTGCTATTGCTTTGGTTACAAATTACTACACAATAGTCCCAAAATGCTTACAAGTTGTGCTTGATTGCAGGTTTGAGCGACAAGGTGACAAATGTCAAAGATCGGCTCAAAACGGAGTGAAACCTGCCCAAGTGTCAAAGACCAAGTAAAATGAGGAACAGGAAGGCCTAGCGCGGACCGCACTGATTTGCAACGCAGTCGCACTAGGAGATTCAGAGCTGACCATATCAAGCTGCAAGCCCACGTGGCCGTGCTACACTTCTGCGCGGTCCGCACCAATGAGATTCAAAGACCTACCATTTCAGGCTACAAGCCACACGGCCGCGCTACATATCAGTGCGGTCCGCATTGATGAGAATCAGAGACTTGGATTTTTGGGAGTTAAGTCCATGCGGCCGCGCTACCTTTTTGCGCAGTCCGTGCTACTGAGGTTCAGAGACTGATGGATTTGGCAGCCAAGTCAAGCAATGTGCTCTGCGTACCTTTTTGTGCGGACGCGCTAACTTCCACCGCGGCCGTGATGCGCTTTTGCGTGGTCCGCGGTCCTCAACTTCAGAGAGATGAGATCAAGAGTCCAAGAGCCAATGCAGCCGCGCTGACTCCGCAGGGATATTTTTGTCCAGTTTTTCCAGCCCGGTATAAATAGAATATTTTATCATTTTTAGGTTAAGTTTTATATTCTGAATGCAGCTGAGCTCGTGAGGCCAAATATTGTAGCCATTTTGGCACTTTTGCTCTTTATTATTCTAGATTCTACTTAGTAATCAATTAATATATTTATTTCCTCATCTATTTCTTTTGTTTCTTCTTTAATTATGTGTAGCTAAACCCATTAGCTAGGGTTGTGGCTTAACCCTAGTGTGGGTAGTTGATGGGTGTTGCCATCTAGGGTGAGATTGAGATTTGGTGTTTATTATTTAGGTTAATTTTGTGTTTCAATTTCGAATTTGTGGTTGCAAACATGAATTCAAAGCTTATTGGGTCTAACTCTTCTCGAGAAAGAGAGTGCATGACCCTAAAGTTGACCCAACAAGGAATTGGGATGGACCCATGAGAATGGTAGTCCCAATTAACGGGTTAAACCTCGAGAGAGTAATTACCCTACTTGAACCCTAGTTGCTTGGTCTAATTGGCCTACTCAATTGGTCTCGAGAGAGCCAATTAGGCAAAATCGTTCTCTCGACCGAGAGGTGTGAGAAGGGTACACTTGTGCAACGGTTATAGCATGAGCCCCAAATATATCAATCTCCCTTTAGTAACTTCTACCCGTTAGCTAGCCACTTAGCTAGTGTCACGACCCTAATTCCTTTCTCTATATTACATACAACTTAGCAATATTCTCCTAGCATAATTTAGTTTTAATCATTAGTTTTATAATAGTAGTTTAAAACAAAGAAAACCAAAAATGTTTGAAGTGACATTAGAAGCACAACCGCATCTCTAGGCTAGACAGACAATCCAACTCCACTACTAGCTCCCTGTGGAAATTCGATCCCGAACCACTATTTGGGTAAAAGCTATTGTGACCCGCTCTTACTACCTTGGTGTAGTATTGAGTCGGCAGCGATCAGTCATCACACATGGTTTTCCTTATAAGGTTTTAAAGAGGCACAATGAACATCCAAGAGAGAATGTTATAAATATATATTATTATGGATGTTCATTTAGTATTCTGTTGTAAATAAGCTTCCTGAAGAAGCTTATTCATATGGGACTCCGCTGTAAATATGTTTATCTATTTGGTACTCTACTAGAAATAAGCTTCCCGAAGAAGCTTATTATTTCGGTACTCTGTTATGGATAAATATTATCCTTGGTAGAAGGTTATCTATATCTGGTACAGTAGGAGCTTACACAGCAACTTGCAGTAGCAGCTTACACAGCAACTTGCAGTAGCAGCTTACAAGCAACTTACAAGCAGCTTACACTGCAACTTACAAGCAGCTTATACATCAACTTCCTTTCTTCTATTAATAGAGGAGGTTTTAATTCATTATGGACATCCGTTTGAAAGTTGGATAAATATATCAACCTCTCCCTCTACTTCTCTTTGGTTTATTTACTTTACAGTTGTTATTTTATAACAATTTTCATCGCCTTTTTTCCGTTCCAATTTGACTACTTAAAGTATTTCTTGAAGTGCAGGTGGATCCTTGAGGCTAGGGGCGGATTTAGGGGATGGAAGGATCTTCAAATCCCCTTCGCTAGAATACTATACAATATATATAGTGGTGGCAAAATAGTTAAAAGAAAACAGTTATTCGTCCATACTAGCCGTTAAAAATGGGTTGGATAATGAACTTTTTAAAAATGACTCAAATATGGATAAGAACTAGGGCTGGACATAATTTGATAAATACTGAATTATCGTACCGAAACCGAAAATTTTGGTATTTGATATACAGTATTTTGGTATTCCGTATGGTATTTTGTTTAAGTTTTTAAAAAAAAATGGTATTAGGTATGGTATTTGGTGTTTTAAGATAAAATACCGAAAACCAATATCGTACCGAAATATATATTATATTACACAAAACACATATTATCAATTATAACATAAATATAAAAAATCTAAAATTTTACTTTCCTTTATTCTCAAAGTTCATCAATTAACTCTAAACAAGTAACAAGA
>MU727692.1:17202-40490 GCA_026770625.1 Nicotiana glauca | reverse complement strand
CCCCGCCCCGCCCCGCCTCGCCCCGCCCCGCCCCGCCCGTTTGCCATCCCTATATACATATAAGGTAATATCAGTTTTGTGTCTATATATATTATATTTTGAATCCTCTTGCCACAATGCAAAACCATAACTTAGTGGTCAAAGGGGACAAAAAATTTTGTAAAGTCATTGATTCAATTCCCACTGGCCGGTCCCTTTCTTTTTTTTAACACCCTTAGTAGAAAAACGTGAATAGTGTAAGAGGAAAGATAGGAAAGATTAATTGGACGTCTAGTTGGATTCAACCAGAGGATCGTGAGATTCACTAGGATGAGATAAGATGTTGCTTGGTTTGACATAAGTTATTTCTCATGTTAAAAAAAAAAGGTCACATCTTTTGGTGTTTGATAACTACAAAATACTTTCGAAATATCTTAAAAATCTTACTCCATATTTAATTAACGTTACATAATACTTTTTCTTTTTCTATAAATTAAAATATTCTTCTAAACAAATCCATACACCAAGAAGGTAACACAACACACTATAAATAATGAGTGAAACAATCAACAATACACAGCCTCTAGCATGTAATCAGCCAAATTTTCTCAATAGTACATTAGGTAAGGGAATAACCCTCATATTTCCCTAAAATTTGAACACAACCATTGCTTCTAAGCAAGAATCAAAGAAGCACAAAGAACAAATAAACTTGAGATTCCAGTCCATCCAATCTTGTTTACTCCATTGTTGTCATTGTTCCCACCTGGTGTTGCTGTAAAAATTTCAATCATGACAGTAAAATTGTTAGCAAAAGATGATATAGTGACGAAACTAGAAATTTTTCAAAGGGTATTCAAAGTTTAATTTAGTTTCATTTTATATGATAGATGTGTTGACCATAATGAAATTTAAGAAAGAGGGATTGACTTTTGATATATATCAAAAGCACCCATAGGAGACATGTCGTGATATTTTTTATCTATAACAGCTTATCATTACTACAAATAAAATAGAAAGTTTAAACTAAAAAAATTTATAAATATAAAAATATAGTATTATTCTTTTTCGAACAAATTAACAAGAAAATTATAGAACTTAGAGGTCGTTTGATAGGAGGTATTAGAAAAAATAATGCAAGTATTAATTCTATGTATTACTAATACCTTGTCTGGTATATTTTTTCAACCTGTGTATAACTAATACAAGTATTAGTTATACATTATACTTGGTAGTTGGTATTATCTTATGTATAAGTAATAAATAGAAAACTATGACATTAGTAATACCAAGATTATTAATTCATGCATTAGTATGGTTAAAGACAAAATTGTCCTTAAAGTCCCTTAAAGTTAGAGAATATGGAGGGCATTTTTGTAAACAACTACTTTTCTTAAAAAATATGCAATGCATTATAATTTTAATACATCACACCAAACAGTAGATAAAAAATAATATCTGCATAACTAATGCTTGCATTACTGATCTATGCATTACTAATACACCTTATTCCGCACTATTCTTATACATCCTACCAAACGACCTCTTAGAAGTCTAGGAAATCTCATGGGGCTGTTAAGAGCATTAGAACTTTGAAGTCTAGGACCACATTATTGGAAAGTTGAAACAAGGAATACTGCTAATCTGTCATTTTTAACATTGGGGTCCCCAAAATTATAAATTGAACAAAGACCAAATCAAAGTCCACAATTGAAGCAATGACTTGGAAAATTATCACAAGGCCCTTAAAACAAAATAAACTTAGATAAAACTTCTTTATCACAGTTAGGGGTATTTAACCCGAAAAATCGAATCAAATCGAAAACCAAACTAAACCGACCAAAATATCGATACTTTTTGGTTTGGTTTGATTTTTGTTTTAAATTTTAAAAACTGATCAAATTTGGTTTGGTTTTAGTTTTAATAAGAAAAAAATCGAACCAAACCGACTATAGGAGTAACTATTTCAAATTTATTATTACACCTATATATATATATGTATATTGTTATACATAGTTTCAAAAAATTTATGGTAAATGTTAATAGTTTGCACTTTTAATATAGTTCTTTACCTTTACATTCTAGTTTGATTGGTAGTTTTCTTTGTTTAGTAGAAGAATCCATTTCGTGTTAAAAATAACATATTTTTAATTGAGTCCTTAAATTATTCATCACTATTTGATTCAATTATTATCAATATATCTTGGTATATAATAGATTTCTCAAAGGGCAATTGATTTGATAGTGTTACATTGAAAATATGGTCACCGGAATATTTGTTTGGGAGTGTATGTCTTATATTTAAGAAAAATCCGATAAATAACCGAAAAAATGGAAAAACTGATATAAACCGAATCGAGAAAAACCGACTTAATTGGTTTGGTTTGATTCTAATATTTGAAAAACCGACTTACTTGGTTTGATTTCTTTTTAGGAAAAAACCGATTCAAACCGAACCATAAACTCCCTAATCACATTTAAGGAAGTTAATAAAACACAAGTACTAAAACTTATCATTGACTATAAAAAAGGGGCCTAGTTACATCATCAACCAATAAATATAAGGCGATATTTAATTCAAAGAACTAGGTGGTTGTCCCAATATAACTTTTAGGATAAAATTTATCCCTTTTTTATTGAAAGTATTAATTAATATCAGTACTCTTTATGTTTCAATTCATCTAATGTGGTGTTTGATTCAATACGGAATATTAAAAAAATCTTTTAAAATTTATGTTCTAAAATAGGCCATAAATATTGTGTGATTATAAATTATTCCATTAAAGTAAAGTAGGAAATTTAAAATTAAATTGTTTTTAAATAAGGAAGTATGATATTCTTTTTTAGACAGTCTAAAAAAAAGTATGACATATAAATTGAGACATAAATTGTATTATTTTATACCAACATTTTGATATGACTTATTTCTAGTTTTAAATTGCAGTATAAACCTTGTTTGGGACAATCAATTATGAATATTTATCAAAATAAAAAATTATTAATTCTTAGTTACCTGGTGGAGGCAAGGTTTCAGAACCAGGACCTGGTGCAGCGTTATTACCTATATACACGAAAACAAATAATGACAAAGTATTAAAATTTAAAACAAATAATGTCCATAGTACCCTTTTCATACTTTTTTTATAAAAAAAAAAAAAAAAAAAGAAGTAACAGATGTATTTGTTATGAATTCAGATATGATTTCTCAACTTTAATTTATTAAGAAAAAAAGATTACATATTCATGAACTTCGAAAAAATTATACTAATAAAAAAACTATTAAAAGGCCTTTTGTTATTGCTCGAGGGAGTAATATTTCCCTTATAAAATGAACAAAAAGAGAATGAAGGAAATTCGAAAATGATTATAAGTAAAATTCTCTCTCTCTATATATATACTCCTTTTTCTAAAAATATTTTACATTATTAGCCAAACATTGAAAAATGTTATATTTTCCAGATTTTTTTTACGAAAAAATGACTTCCATTTTATCAAACACACTCAAAGATTCTGAATTAGAAAATTGGAAACGTAGTACACATTTTGATTTCTGGATCAAATAAAAATAGTGAAGAAAAGCCATTAACTCCAAAACTCAAATTAATTACTCCACAGCAATTTCTTAACTATTTCAAATTAATTAGTTATGATCGACTATATGAATTCTGATTCCTGATGGAACTAATAATTTATACAAAAGTTTAATCCCAACTCTTTCACTAAGACCATATACCTTTCTTATATATTGTATTACACAATTTTATATCTTTGGATTAATTTAACTTTAAAAAAATATTCTATAGGAAAATAAAAGGCTATTTTTTTTTTTTTCGTAAGTATATTTTTCTTAAAAGTATTTTTTTAAAAAGTATTTTTAGGGAGAAATTTTTTCTATTCAAAAATAATTTTTTTCTTTCTAAAAACTAGGTCAAACACCTTATCTTTGAAAAAAAATACTTTTGGCCCCAAAAATTGCTTTTGGCCAAACATGCTATAAATCCAAATATGTTAGAATACCGAATTAAAAAAAGGCGGCTCAGTGCACGAAGCATCTCGCATAATGGACTGCACCCCAAGACAGGGGCGAAGGGATAGTAGAATCTACGGGTTTGGCTGAATCAAGTAGTTTTGGTACAGATCATGTATTTTCCTTAAGAAATTTATTGAAAATGTACAATTATTAATTTATAGCACTAACGTAAAAGATTAGAATTCAGAAGTCATAAGTTTCAAGTTTTGACTCCGCTTATTCTACGGCTCGAATATCGAATAACTAAAGCAAGGAAAAAAACAAGAAGAGGAAAAGAGCATACCATTGCAAGAACTGAGATCACCAGGAATGTTGCATGCTTTAGGCAGTGCAAGTGCTTGAGTAATATTAATACCAAATGAAGGCAACAACATAGGATTCTCATACAATTTACATAGACAATCAAGATCATTAGTTATGGCTTCTTTCAATGGATCACAACATTCTGCCGGCGGTTTGGTGGAATTAATGTAAGGTGCACAGGGAACTAATTTCGAAGCACACGCCGGCGTTTGAGCTTCTGCCACCGTCGCCGCCATTATCGCCACCGTCACCGCCACCGTGATCAGAGCAGACATTTTAGAAGAAAACATCCTTGTACTTTTTTCTGTTTTGTTTTGTTTTGTTTTGTTTCGTATTGTTCTATGTTTTGTGCTCCTATGTTGGAAATGTTAATTGCTAAATTTATAGCAGAGGTTTGGTTGGAATTTCTTTTTAATTTTTTTTTAACCTTGTTTTTGGAATATGTGCTTTTAATCCATGAAGAATTGATATAATTTGATTTTAACCCTCAATTAGTTGAAATGTGTACTTTTGGTCCTTCTTCTTATGAATTTTCACAATATTTTAACAAATTACTTCATCTATTTTAGTTTATTTGAATATATTTGACTTGATACAAAATTTAATAAAAAAGAAAGACCTTTAACTTTTGATTTTAGATATGTCCTACCATTAGTATGGCTGAAAGTTTTTTTTTTTGTGAAACTTATAATATTAAACTCAACATAACATTTATCTAATCTTAAAAGCTTTTCATTAAGGATAAAATAAATAATTTAAATTAAACTATTTATATACTTAGCAAATACTCATTGTTTTAAACAGATTAAAAAGAAAATAAATTTACATAAATTGAAACAGATGGAATATTAACTTCTAAATCAATTAATTATTTCTTGGTAATGTTAACTTTGAGGATTATATAACTGTATTAATTATCTAAGTATACATATTTCCTACGTGAAGAGATCAAAATTACATATTTCAATTAATAAAGGTTAAATATGCTCAATAAAGTATCACAAGGATCAAAATTTAATTCTATCAATAATTGTTGGAGCAAAAGTGCAATTATCCCTTTTTAATCCATTATTATTTTGGACTTTAGTACTCAAAGACTTCGGTCTTTTACGCGCATTTGGGCAAGAAACATGGTCAAAAAACGAGAAAAATCTTCTTTTTGTTGTTTGTTATGTATACTTCTCTTCATTCTTTTTCACACTTTCTTTTCTTAAGAAAAAAGAAAATCTTTTCGAATTTAGTGCTATACAAATTAAAATACAATATGATTTTGATTAAAATACTTGCTAAGATCCGACGGCTAATGGCTATAGATTAAAATTATTTGGTGGACTATGAAGTGGTCAATGATCAATAATATATTTCATTTTTTACCATTAAATATTTTCCTCTAAATTTTAGTATTTGCGTAGTAATCAATAATATATTTCATTTTTCACCATTAAATATTTTCCTCTTAAGTTTAATATTTGCGTAGTAATCAACTTTCCATCTTTTTCAAGGAAATGATAAAAGAAATAATGGAGTCAACAAGACTTGTCCATATTATTTGGAGGTAATGATAATTTCAAAATGTTTATTTTCTTCCATTAGCCTACATTTGCTTTCGAGGAAACTTCGTATACATTTTCTATGGACTAAGGTATTAATCTTTCTTCTAGGGTGCTTCAAAAGTTTTGATAAAAGAAATCAACAAAAAATTAATTGCCGATTAGAGGATAAGCAGAGAAAAAGTAGTTTCTTTCCAAAAGCGTTTTTGAGAAAAATACATTTAAAGCATATTTGGCCAAGCTTCTGTGAGGCCAAAAGTATTTTTTTAAAAATTTGAGTTGTTTGGCCAATACAGAAAAGTACTTTTTGCCAGCAGCAGAAGCAGTTTTTCTGCTTTTGGGAAGAAATAAAAAATTCTAGTAGCTTTTTCCAAGAAGCAGAAGCAGAAGTAGAAAATTAATTTATTCAAGACAAAACTATCCTCACCATAAATTATATTTTCCAAATTATCCCTTACTAATTTTTTTTCATTTTTATTTCTAATTTTTTACCATCCTATTAAAATTAAAGATATCATATATATGAATCATATTGTAACTTTTCAAAATTTTATTGACTTTTCTTATTTTTGATCTTTTCTTCGTGTAATGTCTCGTAATTTTCCAAATTATCTTCTTCTTTTTTCTCACTAAAGCAAATTATCTGTATCTTCTTTGGATTATCAATTCTCTTCTTACAAATAATTATTTATAATTTCTTCTATTATATGCTATTAGTTTCCGACTTTAAAATAATTATCAAATCTGATTTGTGAAAATGACCTACAAATAGGTAATAAATTTATAATTGCATTGTAAAATCTATCTATATATTATTAAAAAAGGAATAAAATGCATCCATATTTAGTCAAGTGGTAGCCTCACAATAGGCCACTGTAACGACTCGACCGGTCGTTTTGAGCTTTTGTATTTTGCTCGCCAGTTCTCGAATATTACTAGCCCCGTGTGATGTATTATGACTTATGTAAATTGCCGATTTTGGTTTTCAGGATAATCGGAATAGATTTGGAAGAACAATTCTCAGTTTGAAGCTTTAAATTTGAAAGGTTTGACCAAGTTTTGACTTTTTAGTTTTCGATCTCGAATTTAGAATTTTATAATTTGATTAGCTCCGTTAGGTAATTTTGGACTTGGGAACGCGTCCGGAATGTATTTTGGAGGTCCGTGGTAGATTTAGTCTTGAATTGGCGAAATTAAAAATTTGGCATTTTTCGGTCGGCAATGGCAATTTTGATATCGGGGTCGAAATAAAATTCCGAAAATTGAAGTAGGTCCGTTGTGTATAATTGGAGTTTTGTACAAAATATTATGACCATTATACTATAGGCTGTCCGGAAAAGTTGGAGAAGGCTGTTGGAAAATTTTGTTCTATATGATTGCGGAGGAATGACCGCGATCGCATAGGGTAAAAGAAGTGTTGAAAAATTTTGTGCTTCGCTATCGCATTAGTTTGTCCGCGATAGCATAGGGTAAATGCTTGGGCATATTATAAAGTACTCTATTTCGAGGGTTTCAGCCATTTTTTACATTTTTGGAGCTATGGAGCTCGGATTGAGGTAATTTTTGAAGGGATTTTCAGAGGATTGATTGGGGTAAGTGTTCTTCACTCAAATTAACATGATTATGTCTTGATTATTATAATTTAATTTGGGAATTTGGGGTTAAGATTGGAAAAATTGGAAGAAAAGTTTGAGGATTCTTTTGGGGATTTGAATGGGCATTTGATGTCGAATTTTGGTGATTTTGGTATGTATAGACTCGTGTGAGGGTAAGGATTCTATTGATGTGATTTTTATCGGATTTCGAGGCATAGGCCCGAGGACTGGGTTTGGCCAATTTCGGGAGTTTTGAATTAATTTGATTATTTTCGCTTGGGCTTTGTTCTTTTAGCGTGTATTAATAATGTGGAACTGATTTTGGTTAGATTCAAGGCATTTGGAAGCCGATTCGAGAGGCAAAGATATCGCGGGCTAGAGTTTGGACCGGATTGAGGTAAGTAATGATTGTAAATGCTGTCCTGAGGGTATGAAACCCCAAATTTTACATCGTTGTGCTACTTTGAGGTAACACACATGCTAGATGACGATCGTGGAGTTGTGCACCGTTGGGGATTGTGACTTGGTCCGTCCCGTACGACTGCTAAGTTGCGTATTTTATTGAAAATTATTTGATATCATTGTGTTTTGAAAAGTATTGCTATGTTTTGGGCGGAATGTCATATTTGGACCTCGTGCCAACTGTTTTGGACCCTTATGGGGCTTTTACTACTATTCTTCACTGTTTTTACTTAATAATTGTACTCAATCATGTTGTATTTTACTGATTTTTTAGCTCAACCTTATTTACTCAATTATGATATTATAAACGAAATTCTTGAGTTGAATGTGATGTTTTACTGATAGTCCGAGTGGCTTGTGAGGTTGATGGTTGAGAGAGACTGAGGGTATGATTGTGAGGTTAATGACCGAGAAAGACCGAGGGTCTGATTGTGAGGTTAATGACTAAGAGAGGTTGAGGGCCTGGTTGTGAGGATTATATATTTATGGATCGGGCTACACGTCGCAGCGATATAGTGCTTGGGCTGTAGGAGCCCCTCCGAAGTCTGCATACCCCCAGTGAGCGCAGTCGACTATATATGTGGATCGGGCTGCACGCCGCAGCGATATATAGATCGGGCTGCACGCTGCAGTGGTTATTATGATTATTACTATTATAAGATATCATTGAGCCTGAGTGTTGAGTGTAAGTACTGTGTGATGAGAGTTGAGTCATGATGGACTGAGTGGCTTGCCCGAGGGGCTATATACACACACATATATGGGTGATGTTTTGCCTGAGGGGCCTGTTGATAAAATTTATGTTTTCACTCCTCCTTAAAGTGAGTCTCTGTTGAATATGTTGAATAAAATAACCGTTTTCACTCACCTTTGGACCGAGCCTCTATTGAAAAATATTAAACAAATATTTTGAATAATTTTCATTGAAACTAGAATTTTTACGACATGTTTGGAATTAAATTACTGATTTGTTTTGTTATTTCCACTGAGATTTTTCATGTTATGTGATGTATTTGAATGACCAAGTAGTTTGCCAGAAGGGCTGTTTATGAATTATTTTGGTCGAGGGGCCGATTATGATTTTGTCACTTTCACTACAAATTTCGTTGAAACTCTAATGAAACTGTTAGAAAGACATTTTTAAAGGATTTACCTGGAATGGGAGTTGAACGAGATGATTTGATTTGTATCCTATTTTGGAAACATGTTGTACTCACTGTGGTGCTATGACGTGGTTTACGTGATTTTTTACTACTCAGTCTTTATTTACTTTTATTACTTACTGAGTTGGCGTACTCGCATTACTCCCTGTATCTTATGTACAGATTCAGGTATTTTTGAGCTCGGTGGCAGGTTAATCGGAGTTAGCAAGGTAGCTGCCTAGCGATTATAGCCCTGCTCTTCTCGCTCCTTATTCTTCCTTATGTGTTCTTGTGCCTTTCCCGACTACGTTGGTCATTATGTTGTTAGAAAGTGATAGTAGATGCTCATGACTAGTGATACCCCGATGTCGGGCTTGTGTATTTATTCCGTATTATTCATTTAGACTTACATCATAAAATTATTGATTAATAAATGGTATGGAAATGACTTTTATTGAATAATGATCAATTCGAGAGTTGTGTTGGGTGGCCTAGTTCCATGATAGGCGCCATCACGACTGGGTCGGTTCTAGGGTCGTGACAGCCACTTGGCAATTTAGGACAAAGTGATTAAGGTTAGGTAATAATTAATTTCTTTTTGAATTTAAATTTTCAAAAAAAAAATATATATATTATATATTATTTGCTATTAATAATTAGTTACTCTTTTTGAATTAGAATTTAAACATACTTAACTATTTCTTTTACGATTTTTTTAAATATTTAAAATTATTTTTATTTTACGTACAATGCCATCTTTAAAGTTTGACACTCAAAATTATATAGTTACAACTACCATGGTTATACATAATTTCATCCGACAATATTAGTTTACGAATAAAGAATTCAACTATTATGCGAATGAAGACATTACTGCAGAGATTAATGAAGGAGATCAGCCTTATGATATTCTTTTAGAAATGCGAGACAAGTCTTCTACTAATATTGAAGCGTTGTGTGATAGAAGTAGAGATGAAATTATTCAGAATTACTATCATGTGAGTGACTTTACTTATTATTTCATAATGGATGATTAATATATAGTAATTTGTGAATAGACTTCTAGTTTATATTGAATGATGTTATTTTAATGATTCAAATCATCATATAAAATAAGTAAGTATACTAGATAATATCATATACTTTAGTATAACTATATATGTAAATTGATTTAAATCTTTAATATATTTTTTTACTTTATATTTATATTTTAGTTAAATAAAATAAAAAAATAATAAAGGTGTGTTACGATAAATATTTAAATTTATTTTTATGTTTAAAAGAATTATATGATCTTGGTACTATCCTTTTTGGTAATTTGACACTCAAAAGCACTTTTTGAAATTATTGACCAAACATAAATTATTTACCAAATATTTCAAAAAGTACTTCTTAAATGAATTGGCCAAACACAAACAGTTTTCTTTCAAATGTACTTTAAAAAAAATACTTCTGAAAAAAGTACTTTAAAAAAAAAAGCAAATTTTGGGAGCTTGGCCAAACAGGCTCTTAGAAGCACTTTTTAAAAGCTTGACCAAACACTAATTTCTACTCAGAAGTGCTTTTCAAATTAATTAGCCAAACACAAATTGTTTCTCATCAAAAGTACTTTTAAGAAAAGCTGAGGAAAAGCATTTCTCAAAATAAGCTGATTTTAGAAGCTTGGCCAAACAGACTATAAGTAACAAATGCTACGAGTTCAACAACACCATCTAGATTATAACCTGTGAGTTGATGTGAATCCAATAGCTTTTACCTAGATCCTCTATATGTATTAAGAAATTTATTAAATATCTCTAAATATTAATAAAGTCAGTTATTCTTGTAAATTAATTTGAGGTTGTTGTATGAACCTATAAACTTCGTGGATGCCTTATTTTTGGGATCCTAAAAAGCCATCTCATTCAAGAACCCCCTACTTATACCCCTGTTCCCTTCTATCCTTCATAGATCAATTGAATAACTTTACATATCAAAATGGAATTCCAAACCACTATAGAAGCGAATGACTTGATCGCGAACTATAGTCTAGGTTTGCTCGACTGATCGATTAGAACTAGTTGAGCTTCGTTTCGGGTAGTTTAGTAATAATTGCCCGTATCTTTTTGGTCTTCGCTTGTCTGCTTTCGTTCTACTCTTTTCCAACACATTTATCCAGCTCAACAATTTTAACATCGCGCCCCTTTTTGTATTGGAAAAAATTTAATTTGCATATTGGAGATGACGTGTCATGACACGTAGACTGGTCAAACAGTCAAAGAATTAAGGTTGGTTAACAGGTACGGACAACAACAGGTACGAGCAAGTTAAATAGAAGAGGCACTAGCAGTCATGCAATCAGTTCAACACTCGTACTTATTCAAGACATTTGAAGCTCAAAGATCATGAAGAATCAAAGGAATGAATCTGACAGCAAATAAGAGCCTAGATACAACATTTAATGAGTATTAAATACTAGAAACGTTAGAGAATATGTATTTAATGTATATAATTGCATAATGTAACATTTAAAGTCATTAATTACCCATAATTGCCTTATTATGACAAAAGTAAGGCTTTTATCCCAAAACTGGATATAAAAGGGGGAGGAACAAACAATTATAGACACGAAACACTATTGGAATATACCTTGATTTACTTGCTTTCTGATTATATTATTCACAAATTTCTTTCTTTATGTACTTTTCTGATTATCAATAACACGTGTTCTTCTAAATTCTAGCTTTGACTAAAAATCTAATTTTTGGTTAAACAAATTGGTTCCGTTGCCGGAAATCTGATAATCAATTATATCTCAACTTGATTTTCTTTGTTGTATCAACTATGTCGAACAACAATGACAACATCCAAGGAAATCAAGAAAATCAATTGAACCAACAACTTCAAGGAGATATGCGAGACAATAATGCATTAGTTCCTTCTCCACAAGGTTCACCACGATGATCTCGTGAAGGAACTCCTGAAGGATCTCACACAGAAGAACAAGTTCAATTTGAGAATGTTCAAGCTATGGATGATGCTTTACAAAAACTTATCGCCACTCAAGTCAACAAAACTTTACAAGCTTTCGTTAGTTAATTACTTGCTGCTCCACCCATACCTACTCCAAATAACAATACTTTGGAGAATCCTCGTTCTGGACTAGTTAATTCAGGCAGTGGTGGAACCCCGAGTGAAACACAAGAGGGAGACCCAGGTAATCCAGTTAATTCTGATTTACAAAATCTAGTACTAATATTGCAGAAACAGTTTAAAGAGCAAAATGACCACATAGAACAAATACCTGGAGTGCCTCCCGTGATCAATGGGGTAGATATAGATAAATATTCTCAACAGCCCTGGAAGCCAAGTGCCGCCCTTCCAAAGAAGTTCAAGATGGATGATATTCCAAAGTATGATGGGACAACGGATCCATGAGATCACGTTACTGCATTTACAACAGGTGTCAAGGGAAATGATTTGACTAAGCAGGAGATTGAATCAGTCTTGGTCAAAAAATTCGGTGAAACACTCACTAAAGGGGCACTAACATGGTATTCTCTTTTACCTAAAAATTCTATAAATTCTTTTGCTGAGCTTGCAAATTTATTTATCAAAGCACACTCGGGAGCTCAAAAAGTTAAAAAGAGAATGGAAGACATCTTCAAAATCAAGCAAGGAGATTCGGAGTTGCTTAGAGAATTTGTGGATATATTTCAACGAGAAAGAATGATGTTGCCACGAGTACCTAACAATTAGGCGGCCATAGCCTTCACCAGCGATTTGAATGAGAAGAGTTCAGAAGCCACTAGGCGACTCAAGGAAAGCCTTCGAGAATTCCCAGCAACAACGTGGAATGATGTCTACAACAGATACAGTACAAAGATGAGGATTGAAGAAGATATTATTTTACGACATAAAATAGAAGAAAAAGTAAGCTCAAGGCGTGTAGAAAATGAAAAAAGATCTGGTAAAAACAGGTACGAGCCTTACATGGGACCTGTGAGAAAGGACTCACGGTAAAGGCAAGATAATTAAAGCTTCGATCACAAACCTAGAAACAGGGAATCAGGCTCCTCATCAAGGTTCGGAAACGATCGGAAAACATGTGGGTCACGAGATGATGATGGAAGTCTAAAGGCAAGGTTCGATGGTTATAATTTCAACGTAAGCACCTCTGAACTCGTAGTTGTTTTAAGAAGCATGGGAGATAAGGTACGATGGCCAAAGGAGATGAGATCAAATCCAAACAGATGAAACCCTAATCATTGGTGTGAATTTCACAACGACCACGGGCATAAAACAACAGATTGTAGATTTTTGCAGGGTGAGCTTGATCATTTGTTAAAACAAGGGTATCTCACTGAGCTATTCAGTAAAAAAGGTAAACAAGCATACATGAAGAACAGGCAGGAGCCTCTGAAACCACCCTCGTCCAAAAGAACCGTCAATGTTATAAATGGGGGTAAAGATATCAATGGCGTCTCATATACCGCAACTAATAATACTTCCAAGATAACAATCACTCATGGGAAGCGGTTGCGACATTTAATGGAAGAAGAGAAGATTACATTCAACGATGCAGATGCCGGGGGTTTCTTAACTCCACATAACGACGCACTGGTAATATCTTTACTTGTACATGACACTAACGTGAAACGAGTTTTGATTGATCCAGGCAATTCTGTAAATATTATTTTGATACGAGTATTGCGCGAGATGCAAACAGAGGATAAATTGGTTCCAAAAGCCCATACTTTGTCGAGATTTGACAACTCTAGTGTTGTAACGAAAGGAGAAGCAATACTTACTACATTTGCAGAAGGCGTTGTCAAAGATACCAAATTTCAGGTCGTAGATATGGAAATGACTTACAACATGATTCTTGGGAGGCCATGGATCCATGACATGGATGTTGTTCCATCAACCTTACACCAAGTTATTAAATTTCCATTTCCATGGGGAATATGTCAAATCAGAGGCGATCAACAAATATCTAGAAGTATCAATTCCGTTGCAAATTCAACTGTAAAGGGAGAAGACAAATAGCAATTATAGAATTCAGGCGGGGGTAACATGGTGTCAACCTCAACTAAACAAGGACAAACAGATGTGGATTCAAGACATGATACCATTCAAGAGCCAGAGGAAAATGATAACATCAAAACAACGATAGAAGAGTTAGAGGTTGTGGTTTTATTTATACATTGGCCTGAGAGAAAAGTGTATATATGAGCCAATCTCAACCCGGAGGTAAAGCATAAGTTGATTGAATTTTTAAAAGCTAATGCAGATTGTTTTGCTTGTTCCCATTCTGATATGACAGGGATACCACCGGAGTTCATGACTCATAAATTAAATGAAGATCCATCATACCCTCCAGTCAAGCAAAAGAAAAGAAAGCAAGGAACTTTTAAGAATTAGGTGATTCAAGAAGAAGTCCAAAAATTGCTAAAAATTGGTTCAATTCGAGAGGTAAAATATCCTAACTGGTTAGCTAACACTGTTGTGGTTCCTAAGAAGAACAATAAGTGGCGAGTCTGTGTAGATTACACAGACCTTAATAAAGCATGTCTAAAAGATTCTTTTCCTTTACCGTATATAGATCAACTAATTGATACTACTGCAGGACATGAGCTATTAAGTTTCTTAGATGTATATTCAGGCTATAATCAAATCAAAATGGATCCAGAAGATGAGGAAAAAACTTCTTTCATAACAGACAGAGGGATTACTATTATAAGGTAATGCCCTTTGGTCTTAAAAATGTAGGTGCAACGTATCAGAGGTTAGTTACCTAAATGTTTCAAGAGCATTTAGGTAAGACCATGGAGGTATATATAGATGATATGCTAGTAAAGACTCAACATTCAGAAGATCATATATCGCATCTGTCTAACACGTTTAAAATTTTACGAAAATATAATATGAAGTTGAACCCAGAAAAATGTGCATTTGGTGTGGCATCAGGTAAGTTTTTAGGTTTTCTTTTTTCTAACCGTGGTATTGAAGTGAATCCTGCACAGATTAAGGCCATTGAAGAAATTCCTAATATACTTTCGAACAAGAAAGAAGTTCAAAGACTGACAGGAAGAATTGCAGTTTTGGGAAGATTTATTTCTAAATCATCAGAAAAATGTTTTAAATTCTTCTCAGCCCTTAAGAAGCAGGATCATTTTGAGTGGAATGAGGAGTGTCAACAAGCACTTAGGAATCAGAAAACATACTTATCAAATCCACCTTTGCTAGCAAAACCAAAGGCTGGGGAGAGACTTTTCATCTACCTTGTTGTTTCCGAAGTTGCGGTAAGTGATGTTTTGGTTCGAGAAGAACAAGTAAACAATACCCTGTCTGTTATGTTAGTAAATCTTTGTTAGATGCAGAGACACGGTATCCACAATTGGAAAAACTAGTACTTGCTTTAATCATGGCATCTAGAAAGTTAAGACCATATTTTCAATGTCATCCCATTGCTGTACTAACTGCATACCCCTTACGCAATATATTGCATAAGCATGAATTATCAAGGAGGTTAGCTAAATGGGACATAGAACTAAGTGAATATAAAATCACGTACCTACCTAGAACAGCAATAAAATCCCAAGTATTAGCCGATTTCGTGGCTGACTTTAGCCAAATGATGCAATTAGTAGCAAAAAAAGAAGTACATATACTTAATGGGGCTAATCCAGGAACATGGACCTTATTCACTGATGGCTCATCTAACGTAAAAGGTGCAAGATTAGGAATTGTCTTAGTACCACCTACCGGTGAAACTATTAAGCAAGCTATTAAATGTCACTCCATAACTAACAATGAAGTGGAGTATGAAGTTGTGATTGCAGGTCTAGAATTGGCACGAGAACTTGGTATAAATCAAGTAGTGATCAAAAGTGATTTGTAACTCGTGGTTAATCAAATACTGGGGACCTACACGACTAGGGAAACAAGAATGCAACAGTACTTGAAAAAGGTATGGGAACTGATAAAGCAATTCCAAACTTGGAAGGTCATACAAATACCAAGGGATGAAAATATTGAAGCAAATGCCTTAGCCAATCTCGCATCCGCAGTTGATGTAGCAAATGATGCATATGCCTCGGTTATACATTTATTTCACTCAGTTCTCGAACCTGATAAGAATGAGGTAAATTTTAATAATTTAACTTGGGATTGGAGGAACAAAATTATTGGAATTTTACAGTATGGTACCGTCCCTGATGACAAGAGAAAAGCGCATGCACTTCGAAAAAAGGCTGCTCGTTACTGTTTAAAATAGGGGAATCTTTATCGTAAAATATAAGGTGGTCCCTTAGCAAGATGCCTCAGACCTTCTCAAACAGAGTATGTAATGAGGGAAATACATGATGGGCATTGCGGGAATCACGCAGGAGGAAGATCATTGGTGAGAACCTTGATTAGAGCAGGGTACTATTGGCCCAAAATGGAAGAAGTAGCGGAGAGTTTCGTGGCTAAATGTGATAAATGCCAGAGGTACGGTAACAATATGCACAGACCAGCAGAATTATTACATCCAGTCATTGCACCGTGGCCATTTGTTAAATGGGGGATGGATATAGTAGGATCGTTACCTCAAGCGAAAGGACAGGTAAAATTTCTGCTCGTACTTACTGATTATTTCACTAAATGGGTGGAGGCAGGAGCATTTAAACAGGTGCGAGAAAAGGAGGTTAAGGATTTCATTTGGCAAAATATCATCTGCCGATTTGGTGTACCAAAGGAAATCGTATGTGACAATGGCCCTCAATTTATCGGAGCTCAAGTCACAGAGTTTTTTGAGTTGGCAAATTAAAAGGATTACATCTACACCTTATCATCCAGTGGGTAATGGGCAAGCAGAATCAACAAACAAAGTCATAATAAAAAATTTAAAGAAACGATTAGAGGAGTCAAAGGGTAATTGGCCTGAAGTGTTACCCGGAGTTTTATGGGAATATCGCACAACAACAAAAATGAGCACATGTGAAACTCCTTTCTCTTTAGTTTATGGAGCTGAGGCACTAATCCCGGTTGAAATAGGAGAACCAAGCACAAGATTCTCACAAGCAACACAAGAGTCTAATGATGAAGAGATGCGGGTCAATTTGGATTTATTGGAAGGCATGAGAGAAGTTGCGTTAATAAGAATGACATCACAAAAACAAGTGATCGAACGATATTACAATAGGAAAGCACGCCTGAGATACTTCAAAATTGGGGACTTCGTGCTTAAAAAGGTTTTTCAATCTACTAAGGCAGCCAACGCGGGTAAACTAAGTCCAACCTGGGAAGAACCCTACAGTGTTCGTGATATTGCAGGAAAATGAGCATATGAATTGGAAACAATGGATGGGAAGGTGCTTCCTTCACATTGGAATGCTGTTCATTTGAAGAGATACTACTTCTAAGGAAAAACCCACGGTCAGGTATCGCCATGTTAAATTTTTTTTTTTGAATTGTTAAAATTTTACTAGCGATTTTAGATGATAGGCAAAATGCTAAACCGTGCTAAATGATGAGTCACGATCTGTAAGGCAAAATGGAATAAACTAAAATTCCTGGCCCAGGGTTACAATTATTCTGATAGAAATATAAACGGGTGAAGCAGTCTTCATCTATAATAGCACCTCCGAGTCCCGTATGTATTTCCTTTTCAGGAAAAGGACCAAGTGAAAGAGACTATCAAGTGCTCGAGGCTTCATACTTCAACACTCAAATACTTGGGGGACTACATAGTATATACAATCACACGCATAAAAAAGTCAAAGAAGATTGAGGAAAAATCAAGCCTAGAAAAGCCAAGTACGGAGTGAAAATTACAAAGTCATGGCATTCATCATAGTGTTCTTTCCCATGAGAACAATGGAGTCACCTCTCAAACCCTTCCAAATGTTTTGGAGCTAAGGGGATCCAATATACCTCAAAACAGTTAGGGTAAAGACTATGTAGTAAAATGGGTTATAAGGAAAAACCTTGTATCTATTGTTCTTCTTTTGTAAAAATCTGTTACAGAGAAAACAATCACGAGAAAGTTATAGATGTAATCCAAATACATGTAAAGAAATAAAAACTTGTCAAAGTTATTTCAAAGAAACATGTGTGTTCCTATCTCTTTTATCGTATGATAATACCATTATGAAGTTGAGACGTCTTCTTCATTAAGTGTCGAAATATAAAAGGTCCCTCTTTTATAAAGCTCATGTTATCTAGTCATGAGATTAACAGAAGCATTTTCAGAAAACAAAAATGCAGACTATTCTTTAAGTGCTTGAAGATAAAAGGCAAGAATAAAACAGATGAAAGTTTAATGATAATAAGAACTTCTTAATACTTAAAACTAAAGACTAAGTATAAACTTAGTCATCAAGCTGTTTATACAAAATTCCCCATGACAAGACTTAGGGACTTGTACTTCTAAAATCAACCCTCAAGTGATAACCAAGGGTTTGACTACAAAAAAAAAAACTTTCAAAAGAATCCAAGAACTTTAAACATAGTTTTCCAAACAGGTACCTGCAAAAAAGGGAATTTAAAGCAAATATAAATATTTTCACTAAGAAGAAAGAACTGAGGAAGGATCATCAGCGGGCTCAACTAGAACAACATCATCAACAGAAGCAGGTTGATATTCAATCGCAGCAATTGGGGCATCAACAGACGAGGTCTCAGCCTGGCTTGCAACAAGGGGCACGGTTGAGCTTGAAGAAGGTGCGACATCTGAGGCGATTTTAGCGTTCATGGGGACTTCAACTGTGAGAGTTTTAGCCTAGGAATTTTCAATCACGGGAGCTTCACTTACGGGAACTTCAACTCCGAGAGCTTCAACTTCGGGAACTTCAATCGCGGGTGAAGGGAAGTCCAATGGTTGTTGAGATTTTTCAATGGTCTCCATAACTTTAGCTAACTCTAACTCCAGATTGAAGTTTTCTTGGCTAGCTTCGACCAAAGCATCACGACGAGAGTTTAGAAAAGCCCAGCTTACATCGACTGCAACGTTATCTTCAAGTAGCTCATAATCTCTCTCCCAAGTAGCAATTTCATTCTTGAGTCCTTCATTTTCGTTAAAGGCTAAATTGTAAGAGGCTTGAAGAGAGGCATGAGATTTTTCCAAGGCATGCACCTTGCCCTCAGAAGTTCACAGATCTTCTTGTATCTGAGTCAAACTCTGCATCAGATCTCCTGCATAAACTTCTTTTTGACTTAAAAAAGCTTTCAACTCTCTAATCTCTGCACTTGCCTTAGATAATTGCTCTGAGAAAGAAGACTCGAGGCACTCTTTTTGTCTCTCTGTCTGACTTGAAGAAGACTTGGCAACCACAAGCTCTGAGGATAATGCTCTTATCTGCTGTTCCAGGTTATTCTTGTTTTCTTGCAAATCTTCTATAGTAATTTGTGCACTATCAAATTGTTCTCTCCAATTAGCTGCTTCCAACTGAGAGTCACGAGCTACCCTCTCCGAATCAAGAACAACCTTTTCAGAGTCGCGTGCCATCTTCTCTAATAGAGAAACTCTGCTCATCAGCTCTATACCAATGAGATTGGTTTGAAAATGATAAGGGAAGAAAATAAGAACTCTAGAAAAAAATTTCTTGCAAAGTAAAGGAAGAAGGAAAATACCTTCAAGGTAGCATGAACTATGTCGTACAGCTATGGCTATTTATTTTTTCTTTCTCAATTAGGCCAATTAAGGGCTCAAGCCAAATATCCGCCTGACCAGATTTCCTCAAAAGGCTGTTGTTAGCAGGAACTTCGATAGTCACGCTCCTCATAGCAACGCTTCTACTCGTACAACCCACTTCTGCATGATGGGTAGTAGAAGGAGGAACTGCTAAAGGAGGAGCGGTAGAAGAAGTAAAAACAGCAGAGAGAGGTATAGAGGCAGATGGAGCAGGTAAGGAATGGATCAAAGGCACGACAGGAGAAGGAAAAGAAGGAATTGAAGATATGGGGGTTGAAGACAGGGGAGGTTCATCTAAAACAGGCCCTAACTCACCACTCTCGAAACCACTAACGAAAAGCTGGTTAATAGAGTCACGAGTGTCACGAGGGGTAACACCGTCATCATCAGAGACGAGATGAACAGGCTCGGTAGGAGAAAGATGATGAGAAACTTTAGCTTCGTCAGAGACGATACATCTCCTAACTCTTGGCCTTGTCATCAAGGAACCACCTTCATCTTCTTCCTTGGAGTCATCCTCTCCAATGGTTTTTCTTTTCAAGAGTATATCCTGAGCCATTTCTAAAGAAATTTGAGTTTCTGAAGAGGAATGAGAGGCCGCAACTGGTTCAATAGTAACACCTCGAATAGCAAATCCTGACAAAGAGAAGCATGAAAGTTAAAGCAATAAAGGGAAAAATTTTTTTCCGAGAAAGGCAAAAGCTCTTACCGTCAGTCTTTACTTTCCAACCGTAACGATTGAAAATAAATTTCCAAGATCTAGCCTCCATAGGCGCGATCTTCAACAATTTATCTACCCAACCACGAAAATTGGGAACGTTCTCCACAACTTTCATGGTTGCTAAAAAAAAGAGCAAAGTTAAAAAAATTGATAAACTCGAAAGAAAAAGGTACGAGAAGGGTGAAAGACTTACGTGCAAAGTTCCACTTTTCAGGAAAGGGAACGTTTTGTTCACCCGCTAAACCAACTATGGGGGAAGCAACAAAACGGGCATACCAGCCATGATCCTTATCATCCTCTGGGCTCACCAAAACACTCTTACTCCTGGCCACTAAGGTAAAAACGCCATTGCGACAAAATCTAAGGGAGTAGAGATGAATTAGGAAGGTGAAATTAACATCTACCAAATTGGCCAGATATCTTAAACAAGCAACAACCCTCCATACCAACGGGCCAATCTGTGCCAAAGAAACTTTGAAGAAGCGACAGAAATCGAGAATCACTGGATCAATAGCTGGTTTAAAACTAAGAGTAAAAGGGTATGTGTAAACAAAAGAAAGTCTAGTCATATAAGAAGTAATTATTTGATTTGGATTGGGGATTACAATGGAAAAATCGTTACTCCAGTGGCAGTCTTTGCGGATTATGGGACCTAAAATCTCTGTAATCAAAGTGGGGTAAACGTCGGCACGATCTAGACTAGAAACTTGGCTTTGAAGTGATTGTCTATCATGGTGAAAAGATAAATCGTTAGGGACTATCTCTTCTACCAAAGGCTCCCGTAATGGTTCAGAGGCTTCCTTGCCCTTAGAAGATGATTTTTGTGTAAAAGAACCAGGGCTAGGAGAAGGCATGGTAGAACCACCACCATGAGAGGATCCTAAGCTACGAAGTCTACCACCCCTTCTATGTCTAACAGGGGCATTGGGAAAATAATCTAAAATAGGAACTCTCTTAGGGTTTGGGTTTGAAGAAGACATGATGAGGAAGAAAAAGAAGTGAAAAGAGATTTGCACAGTTCAAATGTTCGAAAGAGTTTATGTGGTAAAAGGTAAAATTGTATTTATACTGATGGACAACCGTCAAAAGTAAAAATGCAGTAATGGAAGGGTCACAATAATGGTAACTGTTACTTCGTGAATAGTGGAGCTGTAAAAAAGGCCTTGAAAAGGGGTGCAAACTGCAGAATTGATAAAGAGTTGACACATGTGAAGAGCATTAAATAGAAGTGACCTTTGAAGCGTCGATCTTGTCATGGCATTAATGATGATAAAAATTCTCCTTTAATAAAATTCACTTCCCAAATATTCAACTGACGAATAAATGGAAAGTGGGAGGACTATCTGTATTGGGAAAAATTTAATTTGCATATTGGTGTCTGGTGATGACGTGTCATGACACGTAGACTAGTCAAACAGTCAAAGAATTAAGGTTGGTTAACAGGTACGGGCAACAAAAGGTACAAGCAGGTTAAATAGAAGAGGCACGAGCAGTTATGCAAGCAGTTCAACGCTCGTACCTATTCAAGACATTTGAAGTTCAAAGATCGTGAAGAATCAAAGAAATGAATCTGACAGCAAATAAGAGCCCATATACAACATTTAATGAGTATTAAATACTAGAAACGTTATAGAATATGTATTTAATGTATATGATTGCATAACGTAACATTTAAAGTCATTAATTGCCCATAATTGCCTTATTATGACAAAAGTAAGACTTGTATCCCAAAAATGGATATAAAAGGGAGAGGAACAAATAATTATAGACACAAAACACTATTGGAATATACCTTAATTTACTTGCTTTCTGATCATATTATTCACAAATTTCTTTTTTTATATACTTTTCTCATTATTAGTAACTCATGTTCTTCTAAATTCTAGCTTTGACTAAAAATTTAATTTTTGGTTATACACTTTTTCAGGGCGACAGATGGGTCTAGATAACCGAATTATCTCACGATTTCAATCCGGTTAGAAAAATATCTCCTGTACAATTCATGTGAATTCTATATCCGCCTCCGTATGAGTTCAAATCTAATGTGGTTAACACAGTATGCCAATAATTCTTTGAAATGTAGATGTGAAGTGTTCACAAAAGAGTCGTTAACACTAACGTACGTGACTAAAAGAGAGGTTGATTTTGACAAGGTCAACTGCGTGAATTAAATGATGACTTGATATTTATAATATAAGATCATTCTGAGAAAGTGAAGGAAATGTTTGAACGACTTTACAATTCCAGTCTTCACATTGATCGACGACTTCTAGCTTTTACTTTTCTAGATGCTAGAATTCGAACAGCACTACACAAATTGCAAACAATAAAAAAGAAATATCACCTGCCTCATCAGTTTTTTCACATCTCGATTATTTTATTATATACTAGTAGTCGTACACGCGCGTTGCGCGATCAACATTAAAAAAATATTTGTCACTCTGGTAATTTTTCGATGTTACATTTGGAATTATCACAATCATTTGATTATCCTATTCTATATAAATAGAATAGATATTGTCTAAATTTTAATAAATAAAATATCCATTAAATTAAAGGAAATTATATAGACATCAAATAATTTTTTCGTTATGTATTTTTATTTATTATATTATCCAATATTTAGTATAATTATATTATTAATAAAAAATATGACACTTGTCATTATAACATTTCTTTGCCTCTCATATTATATATAAATAGATATAGATTTCTTTGACTCTACTATTATACATATATATATATATATAGATTTTTTATTTTTTTATTTTAAAATAATTTTAAAACTCTAATTTGAAACTACTCCCCAATATGAATTAGTAATTCATTATTTTATTTAATTTTATTTT
>MU727682.1:76090-118530 GCA_026770625.1 Nicotiana glauca | reverse complement strand
ATGAAGCGAATGAGCTTATTCTTGCCCGAAATTCTTCTAACTTCCGAACCACCCACCCCCGCAAGTCGTAATTCATCTAAAGCAAATGCGGAAAGGATCATTTAAGGGAACGGGGTTCGAGAATGCAAAACGACCAATCGGGTCGTTACACGCATAGTCGGGAGGAGCACGCGGAGCATTTAAGAGTGGTATTGCAGCAGTTGAGGGAGGAGAAGGTTTATGCAAAGTTCTCCAAGTGTGAGTTTTGGCTTAGTTCAGTGGCTTTCTTGGGGCACGTGATGTCCAGTAAGGGTATTCAGGTTGATCCAAAGAAAATAAAGGTTGTTCAGAGTTGGCCCAAACCATTCTCAGCCACAGAAATTCGTATTTTTCTTGGTTTGGCAGGTTATTATCGTCGGTTCGTTCAGGGATTTTCATCTATTGCATTACCCTTGACAAAGTTGACTCAAAAGGATGCTCCATTCAGCTGGTCGAATGAGTGTGAGGCGAGTTTTCAGCAGCTCAAGACTGCCTTGACCACAGCTCTAGTGTTAGTTTTGCCATCAGCTTTAGATTCATATACGGTGTATTATGATGCTTCTCGAGTTGGTATTGGATGTGTGTTGATGCAGAGAGGTAGAGTGATTTATGCTTCTCGTCAGTTAAAGCCCTATGAGAAGAACTACCTTGTTCATGATTTGGAGTTGGCTGCCATTGTTCACGCATTGAAAATTTGGAGGCATTATCTCTATAGTGTGTCTTATGAGGTGTTTACTGATCATCGAAGCCTCCAGCACTTGTTCAAGAAGAAAGACCTCAATTTGAGGCAATGGAGATGGTTGGAGTTGCTAAAGGATTATGATATCACTATCTTGTACCATCCGGGAAAGGCCAATGTAGTGGTTGATGCCTTGAGTAGGAAGGTAGTGAGTATGGGAAGTTTGACATATATTCCTATTGGGAAGAGACATCTTGCAGTCGACGTTCAGGCCATGGACAATCGATTTAGGAGGTTGGATATTTCGGAGCCCAGCCAGATCTTAGCTTGTGTGGTTTCTCGGTCTTCTTTATTTGATCGCATTAGAGAGCGCCAGTATGATAATACCTCATTTGTTTGTCCTCAAGGAAAGAGCTCAGCACGACGATGCCAGAGATGTGATTATTGGTAATGACGAGGTATTAAGGATGCAGGGTCGGATATGTGCACCCAATGTAGATGGGCTTCAGAAGTTGATTCTAGAGCAGGCACATAGCTCGCGGTATTCCATCCATCTGGGTGCCGCGAAGATGTACTAGGATTTGAGACAGCAGTACTGGTAGAGGAGAATGAAGAAATATATAGTGGAATTTGTAGCTCGATGCCTCAACTGTCAGCACATGAAATACGAGCATCAGAGGCCGGGTCGCTTGCTTCAGCAGATGGATATTCCATAGTGAAAGTGGGAGCGGATCACCATGGATTTTGTAGTTGGACTCCACGTACTTTGAAAAAGTTCGATGCTATTTGGGTGATTGTGGATCGGCTGACCAAGTTCGCGCACTTCATTCCTGTGTGTACTACCTATTCTTCAGAGCAATTAGCAGAGATTTATATTCGAGAGATTGTTCGCATGCATGGTGTCCCAGTCTCCATCATTTCAAATAGAGGTACTCATTTCACTTTGCAGTTTTGGATAGCCGTGCAGCAAGAGTTGAGTACTCAGGTTGAGTTGAGAACAGCTTTTCACCCTTAGACAGATGGGCAGCCCAAGTGCACTATTTAGATATTGGAGGGCATGTTGCGTGCTTGTGTTATTGGTTTTGGGGGTTTATGGGATCAGTTTCTGCCGCTCGTAGAGTTTACATATAACAACAACTATCAGTCGAATATTTAGATGGGTCCGTATGAAGCTTTATGTGGGAGATGGTGTAGACCTCCAGTTGTTTAGTTTGAGCCAGGCGAGACTAGGCTTTTGGATATAGACCTGGTACAGGATGCTTTGGACAAGGTGAAAGTGATTCAGGAACGTCTTCGTACAGCGCAATCGAGACATAAGAGTTATGCTAACAAGAAGGTTCGTGACGTGTCCTACATGATTGGGGAGAAGGTTCTACTAAAGGTATCGCCCATGAAGGGTATTATGAGATTTGGGAAAAAGGGTAAATTAAGTCTTCGGTTCATTGGGCCGTTTGAGGTGCTTCGGAGAAATGGGGAGGTGGCTTATGTGCCAGCTAGCTTTTTGAATGTGCATCCAATATTTCATATTTCTATGCTTCGGAAGTATATTGGTGATCCGTCTCATGTTTTGGATTTTAGCATGGTGTAGTTAGATGGTGATTTGACTTAAGATGTGGAGCCAGTGGCTATTTTTGAGCGGGAAATGCGGAGCAGATATCCACACCTGTTTGAGGCTTTAGGTATGTTTCTTGACTCGTTCGAGGACGAACGTTTGTTTAAGAGGGGGAGGATGTAATGAACCGGCCAATTGTTTCATGATTTATAGCCCCACTTTCCCTATTTCCACTCCCTTATGTGTTGTTCAGCTGTATTTTATCATACCGTGTTGGTGGTGTTGTGTTCGGAGAGGTATTAGGGTGGAATGAGACACTTAGTCTCTTAAGTTGGTTATTTAGTTGGAAAAGTCAACAGGAAGTTGACTTGTGGATAAATGATCTCGAAATTTGGTTTTTATGGTTCGGATAGCTTCGTTAGGTGATTTGGGACTTAGGAGCATGTTCAGAATGTAATTTGGAGGTCCGTGGTAGATTTACGCTTGAATTGGCAAAATTGGGAATTTGGAGTTTTTCGGTCGGTAGTGAAAATCTTGATATCGGGGTCGGATTGGAATTCAGGAAATTGGAGCAGGTCCGTTCTATCATTTGTGAAGTGTGTGCAGAATTTCAGGTCATTCAGATGAGGTTCAATAGGTTTTTACATTGTTTGCGAAATTCGGAAGTGTTGAAATCCTTAGGCTTGAATCCGAGAGTGATTTGGTGTTTCGATGTTGTTTTGAGCATTCTGAAGGTTTGAATAAGTTTTAATAGTGGCATATGACTTGTTGATATTTTTGGTTAGGGCATCGAGGGCCTTGGGATGAATTCGGATGGTTAACGGAAGGATTCGAATTTGGTTTGAGAAGCTGAACTTTGCTGCTTCTGTCATTTCCGCACCTGCAGATTGGGGACCGCAGGTGCGAGACTCGCATAAGTGAGATTGGACCGCATATGCGGAGAATTGGGGAGCTTAGGAAAACCATAGATGCGCACAAGGACCGCACCTGCATGACCGCATGAGCGAGAAGCTAACCGCAGAAGCGGGATTTCCAAGATTAAGTGAAAATCGCACCTACGATGTTTTTCCGTAGGTGCGGTATCGCAGAAGCTACTGTGAGAGCGCAGATGCGGAAAACACTGGGCAGAAGGTATAAAAAGGTCTTCTTCGCGAATTTTGCTTTATTTCTCCATTTTTGAAGACGGGTGTTGAGCTTGGGCAGTGATTTCTCAAGAGGGATCAAGGGTTATCAGTTGGGTAAGCTACTTAAGCTTTATTACTTGTGTTTATGACCATTTTTACATTGTTAAATCATGATATTAGTGGAAATTAGGGAATAAAGCTGGGAGATTAGGGCTTAAAATTTGAGAGTTTAAATTGGGGATTCGAGGGGTCATTTGAAGTCCGATATTTATGATTTTGATTGTGAGCATGTGATTTTTGCCCTATTCAAAATTCTCCTACAAAATTAAAGAAATGAATTTTTCCCAACTATTTGCAATTTTATAGGATTTTTGTAGGATTTTATTAATTGTTTGTATTTTTTGCACTTTTAATTTTTATTAAAATTATGAAAATGCGCCGAAAATGTCAAAAAAACATCATGCATTGCATATTAACCTTTGTGTTCATATTTTAAGATTAATTAGTTAATTAATTACTTTGTTAAAATAAAAATCACAAAAAATATCATTCATTTACATTTTTTTAGCTTTAAATGCTAGAATAGTATTTTTCTCTTCATTAATTTAGGATTAACAAATTTTTGTAAATATTATAATAGATAATAAGTTTAATTTTACAAATTAGAATAATTTAGGATTTTAATTAGAGAAAACAATGAAAAAAGGGAATAAGAAAAGAAAATGGAAAAAAGGTTTAATTTGAAATTGGGCCAAATTTTATACCCAAATCTGTCCAAACCCAAGCCCAAAACCCAGCTTACCCAGTCCAACTCCCCAAACCCCAAAACGACCCCGTATTGACCCCTCTTAAATCCCAGCCATTGATCATCATGAATCTAACGATTGGGAACTGATCGCTCTTTTTATATAAAAGTGTCTGAACCACCTATAACCCTAGAGACCACCCCCCCCACTTCCACCTCCATCTCTCTAAACCAAACCCTTGCTGCCCTAATACCCCACACCGGCTCCGCCTCGCTCCGCCGCCCGAAAATTGCTTTAAGGCGGTGGAGTATCCCAAATCGCTCCAAATTCACAACCCGTAATCCTGAGCCCCTCCCAAACACCTATCCCACTATCAATTCCCCCAAAATGACCACCCAAATCCATCAATTACGGATCTGGAATCTAAAACCTAAAAACCCTAAGTCACCCAAACAACCCCAAACTCACACCATAGGACCCTCACCCTTGCCTCACCACTATCCTACCCTTGATTCCCCAAAAATCCCCGCCAAAGTCCTCGAATCTTAAATCTATGAAGAACTAGAAAACCTAGTTCAATTTGTCCGGCCTTTTCGAGTTTTTTTTGGATTGCTTCCAGATTCGATATAGTTGAAAGACCATGCTAGTTAATCATTCTCAACAAGAAAGGTTGGTTAGCATATTTTTTAGCCACATCGAAGGACTTTTGAACTGCGAGACTCCTCTTGGTATTTTTTTTAACCCTTTTCCTTGTTCTTTGTTTTGTTTCCTTAATTTTTGTATGTGAATAATCATGAGTAATTTAGTTCATTTTTGTACAAGTTATTTATCTCACAGCTTGTCTAATTGTTAGAAAATTATTTTTAGTTGCATAGTTTAGTTAATTCGAGCATAGTGTAGGTTAATTAGGTTAATTATTAGGTTTCATCGCACTACCATGCTTGTTTCCTTGTTTGTTACTCTATTCTGCCATCGGTGTTTGTTTAAATGTAGTTTTTGTTTAGCGTTAATTAGTCAAGCACTTTTATTTACTTATTAGTTTAGTTTTTAGGTTTAAATTGCATCATCTTGATTCTGTTTGGTCATTATCAATTTGGATTTTGATCCATTTTGGTTGTGCCTCTGTTTGCTTGGATTTGTAACTCACCAGAAACTTGTAGGGACTTAATTAAACTAAAAGGAAAACTTAGAAGGATTTCAGAACTTTAGAAAACAAATATCTAAAAGAAGAAAGTTTTAAAACTGTACCAGCTGTCCAAAATTGGTTTTAAAAGATGCTAAAAATTGGACAGCTGGACATTATTCTCTATCACAGCAGCTGTATTATCCAAAGAATTAGGGCAGAATATTCTTTGATGCTATTTTGGATATACACTATATAAGGAAAGCATTCACTCATTCTCACACACTCATCAGATTTTTCAGACCCTAAAAAACACTCAAAAAGGTTGAGCACTTTTTTATTGATAGCTGGTTCCATTTCTTCTGATTTTCTTTAGCAAAACTTAGAAAAGTTTTCTCTAGTTTTCTTGTTTCTGATTCGGAATATAGAGTGATATTGAGGCTGTTGTTGGTTGATGATGCTGCTCTTTCTACTCCTGGCCTTTCTGTTCTTGTCATTTCTGCTGACTTTAGGGTTTCGTTTCTTCTTGTTTACCAGTTGTATCCAGGTACTCTCCTGAACCATAAATTGAATATGAAATGTGAGCATACTTGTATGGAAGATGTAATCATATTTCGAAATGATAAAGTTGTTTCATAGTAAACTTTAGTCTTCATGATATTCAGCCTTTTTCCTTGTTTTCTTTACCTTCAGCTTTTTCTTAGAAATGATAGGCCATGTCCGGCCCAATTAGTAGATTATTTATTTGTTTCATCATCAGGTGCTTAATAATTCCTTCGTATGTATTATGTTTGCTTGAGGGTTTAGTTGAAGGCAAATGTATAAATAGCAGGTCCTTGCAAGATGGTTTTACATCTAATTTTTTGCATTGGGTAGATCTGGGGATTTCTTAATTGAGTCCACATCATAATTGAGTCTTTTGTAGTATTGATCTAGTGAGTTTAGTGATTTGAAATAAAAACTCATATTAAATCATGCTATGCCTGTTTAGAGTCAGAAATTTTATCATGCCTCTCGAATTGCAAAAATATTAAAATGATTGCATGTTTATGTTTAATGTGACTTATGAATAAGTAGGGTTTAAATCTTTTATTATTAATACTAATAGCATGTTAATAGTTAGACTTAAGATATGCCTCTGATTTTATTAAAAATTTTAATACTCTGGGCCACATGTGATTTAGAGGAAGTTGAGTCTCAATTGGGCTTGACATTGGCCCAGATGAGACAACCCAGTCAAGTTTCGACATAGGGCATTTCATCCATGACCCAATTTCTGTTTTGGGCTCAAATCAGAGCCCCAATCAACTTCAATAATTTATTTCATTAAGTTTACTTCTAATATAATCAGAACAGGTTATAAACATTGAGAACTTGTCTTTGAAGAGCTGGGCCTGGAGTTGGCCCAATCGAAGCTGCCAAGTCTCACTAGGCCCGCTCGTCCCTTTTATCCTCGTTCTTGAGTTTAATTATGAACCCAATTCCCACCAGCCTTGTTGCTCTTAAAAATTTCTTTCAGATAATGTAATGGGCCCAGTGCTGGCCCAATTCTTCACAATAATTAAAGGTCCAATACATCTACCCTAAGCATGTACATAACTAGTAGCCTTATATTGAACATCAAATTAGTTTTAAATATGAACATCCTTAGTTTGCTATAGTTGAGGACAATCTTTTCTTGAATAATTTAAGGAATGCCATCCACAAATGAATCCCATAATCTATGGCCCTCATATTAATACCAGAAGTAGTGTGAAAAATACTTGGAACATTCATAACTAGCATAGAAAATAATTTGAATATTCGTAGTTAGCTTTACGCGCGTTTATACCAAATCGTCATGATTATGGGTACGGTTCCCATTGCATAGTCGTGATACTTAATTCTAAAATTCGGGTGTGCATTTTATGTGACCCGATCATAACAGCTTCGAACATTATTAAAATAAACATATCACGAATCACGGGTGCATTTCATATAGTGTAGTTTACAATGTGTCCCAAAATGGCAAGTGTACGACAATCCTAACTTGTTCAAGAAATAATTTCATAAATCCTAAAAGCGGTTAAAATAATTAAAAATAAGTTATAAAGCTTAAAATACATAATAGGTTTAAAATGTATAGTAAATCAGATAATTAGGCCAATTATTAATAGTTAAGCGATCGTGCTCGAACCATAGAACCCGGGAATGCCTAACACCTTCTCCTTATCTAGAATTTCTGGTTTCGCAGACTTTTAAATAAAATTAATTTTTCTCGATTTGGAATTTTAAATAAACCGGTGACTTGGGACACTATAATAAATTATCCCAAGTGGCAACTCTAAATAATTAAAATAATCTCATTTCAAATTATGTCACTTAAATTGAAAAAACTGCCATATATCCTTCTCGGGTGGTAAAAAGGAGGTGTGACAGCTCTGCCGACTCTATTGGGGCACAAAAACCCAGAACTTTTGGTTCAAGGTTCAAGAATTCGAGCTTAGGATAACTGTTATACTCGGCTTTATTTATTATCTGATTTTTACTTGTTTGAGCCTAATGTGCTAAATGCCTCTTTTACCGCTTTGATATTATTTGGACTGTATATAAATTGTTACGAAACCCTCTTCTCTCTGAGTCTTCTAAACCATCTAGGAAGTATGCACTTTGTGTGACTTCTTTTCTGTTAGAGTCATATCCTAATTTTAGAACTAGGTTCGGACAACTTGCATCCGCTCGGGTAAGCCAGGTCTAGAACAATACACCCAGGTTTTTAAACCTAGTATAACATAGCCTCATGTCGGATCCCTAGTAGGAGCGCTTATTTGCATCACGTGCATATGACTTTGGGGAATCAACACAGGGGTTAGGTCTGTCTAGTACATGTGCACCCGAAACTAAAAGACCATCCTGATGCATTTTACTTGCTACCTGCACTTATTCGCTTCAGATTGAATGTTGACCGACTTCTATAATAAGGGAGAAAGTTGAAAAAAATCAAATAGAGGTATGAGGGAGATGATTACCCGCTTTTGAAAATCTGGTGTCCAAAATATACCAAAACACTACCAAAATTTTGAAAAGAAAAGGAGAGAAAAGGAAAAAGGAAAGAAAGGAAAATTATTTCAAAAATTATTTCATGCTTTTTCTGTTGTGTCAGATGTGCCCGAACTACGCAGGTTTGATTCTCACCGGATGTGGGATACGTAGGCAACCCTTTTCGGGTCCAACCCCATTTTTGCAAAACCCAAAAAATATGAAATGTTGTCATTGTGTCATAAATAAAGTTAGGTGATGCTGTTTCTGTCTAAATATCCAAATTGTCTCAACAGGGCACCGGAAGGCTATTTTTTGCAAGAATAGCCACCTAAGGTCTTTTTCCAAATTTGTAGCCAATTAGCAAACATAGCCCTAAAATCTTCTTTCATGAGGTGCTGAAGGGTCGTATTTGCAAAGGTGTTTTGAATTTTTTTTTTTTGCAATTTTGAGAAAAAAATTTGATAATCTTCTTTTTTGGGTCAAAATAAATCACGGTCTTTTAACCGATCACTTTAAATAAATGTGCAAGATGAGCACTATTAAAAATGAACCTTTCAAAGTTCTAGACGAAATTCCGATAGGACTCTATATATGGTGGAATCACTTAGGGGAGGTCAGCAGAGGTGCTGCGATAAAAGCTTTAGGCGGGCTCATTGGTCTTTTGAAGATTAAACCAAGGTTGGACATAATTGAAGCCTTAATACCTTTTTAGGACCCAGCACACAATGTGTTCCATTTTTCTGATTTTGAGTTAACCCCTATACTTGAGGAAATAGCAGGCTATGTTGGCCTTAACAAGAATCTCAGGAGTCGATACCCAGTGGCACCAAGGGTTGTAACCCCTCACAAATTTCTTGATCTTCTAAGTATTAGTCGGGAAGTCAAAGATGGAAATTTGGCTAAAGGATTTTGCACATTCCAATTCTTATACGGCTGTTATGGGGACCCCCACAGTTTTGAGGCTCCAGATACCGGTCTAAGTTATCCAGGGAACAAAGGCAAATGGGAAGAACGTCGGGGACTGACCTTCATAGTGGAATTCTTAGGCACCTTAATCTGCCGGAGGAAGGATGGACATATAGAGTTGGGGCTCGAAGGAATGGCTGACTTCATGATCAAAAAGGCTAATGGCACTATTATACCAATGATCCTAGCAGAACTGGATGGAAGAACACCTTTGCTATCATCCGAGGTACATGAACTATGGTATGACTGATCTTAACTGCATTGAAGAACATGAAAACCGGGTGGATGGTCATGAGTTTCCAGAAGGTACGGAGGCATGGTTCACACATTTGAGCTCCTTGACTACAAGCAGAATTGAGTGGACATTCAGTTGGCTTTCGATCAACGAAGTTATCTATATATCGGCCAAAATGTGCTATCTTTTATTAATAGGTCTTCGGAGTATTCAGCTGTATGCTCCACACAGGATTCTGCGCCAGCTGGGCAGGTACCAAACTATCCCTCATGATGAAGATTTGATTCGACAAGTCATTGAACTAGGTCCAAAAGCTGCATTCCCGGAAGAAAAGTTTTACCATATTTGGCATCAGTGTAGGTTCCTGGAGCCACAGACTCGAGTATGGGATTTGTCCAAGGGTGAGGTAAAGCCTAGCTACAGGGACTGGTATGGTAAAAGGGTTCAAGTCCATCAAGAGCCTGAGCAGCCCACCAAAAGGCCCCACGTCCAACAATTCATTGATGGGGCACAAGAATAATGGGATTGGTTAGCAAAAATGAAAAGCTACAGGGTTACGATAAGCAAGTTAGAAGGGCAAATCAAAGATCTTAAATTTGATAGTAGTGTACAGGCTACTGCTGATGAAGGAGAGAAGAAAAAATAGGCTTGAGAAAATGAAGCCCTCCGAGCCCAGATTCAAAAAATGAAGATAGCTACCGAAAACCCAGAGAGGGGCAGAACAGATGAAAGACTCATAAATGGTCTTAGGCGGAAAGTATGTGAGTATGGGACTGACTTGTAAAAGTCCAAAGGTATATTGGCAAGAGCCGACAAAAGTTGGCGAAGAATGCAGAAGGACGGGCGGAATTTGTTCAGCAATTAAAAGGAAGATATGATAGAGAGGTCGTAAATCTAAAGAAGAAGCTAACTACCCTTGAAAATGAAATGGCTAAATAGACAAAAAAAACTTCAAGGAAGAGAAGGAACATTGTTATGCATTAATGGCCTGACTGGAAAAGGACATGCAATAGTTGCAGGAGCAAATCCATAACGACACCCAAGTTCTGGAAGCTAGATCTCAACAAATTGGGCGCTTGCTCTAAGAGAAAGGCATCATTAGAGAAAGGATTAGAGGAATTGTTGACTACATCGTCATGAAATGCCATGAGTGTCAGGATATGTCTAGATCAACTTTCTTTGCCGTAGTGATGACTTTTGTTCGCCAGATAATGGATGACCTAAATTGCCTCCAAGGAGATCTTGCACGTAGGCCAGCGTCGAGACCGACAGATGTCCCTCGGGCCCCTGGAGTAGTTTTGGAGGCACTCATGTATTCTTGATTTTTCTTTTTGAGTTTGTATTTCAGTTTCCTTTTACAATATGTTTTGAGTCCATTATAGTTTTCAGTTCTTATGTTTTTATTTAATGAAAATTTGAAGAAAAAAAAAATGTTTCTTTCTTTTATTTCGCATTTATCCCCTGAACTACGTAATGATCTGATTCATGGGCGTCGTGATACCTAGGCAATCCTCATCGGATCGGATCATAGATATAAATAATTCGAATAAGGGAGAGAATGATGAAGAGAGTACACAAGAGAAAGAGAAAACAAGAATAAGATAGAAAACAATGCAAAAGAGAGAGTGCAAAGAAAAGAGAGCAAAAATGGAAAGCGCAAAAGAAAAGAAAAGATTCAAAGATCTGGGAGGTCACAAAGCTGGGATGAAACACACAACTACTGCGAAACATGTAGAAAAACATTTAACTGTCTAGGTGCATTGCACTCCTCGATATGCGATTTCCTATGTGTTAATTGTCTTAAACTAACTGATTTGTTGTGTATGCTGCTAAGACCAGGTTTTGTTTTTGAGGTGGTTGGTTTTGTTGTAACCTGGCTTCACAACCCTACTTTACAATATCCAAAAAAAGTGTCGAAATAACGACAGACAGTCATCTACGAACAATCTCCCCCACCCCCCCAAAAGGATAGCCCATTATCAGTTATCCCAATGTCAGAGTCAACAACTGTTGAGGAGAACAAGGCAATGTGCCTCCGTATGTTGGAAATATGAAACGCTTGGTCTAACGATAGAGAGCCGCCTAGTGCAATACCTGGTTTTCCCGAGTTGATTCCCAAAACAAGTGGAACCTCCAACATCCTATAAACTACCGGACCACTCCCATCATGTCAACCCATTTCACCGAACGCCTTCTGAGGTTCGCCCCCAGGCACTGATTTCGGGAGTGGCTTCTAACATATTCACTGCACCACCCTCTGCTACAGTACAATCAACAGTACCTAGGCCAAGTTTTGAGCCGTTATCCTTTACTTTCCAGATACCACTATTTCAATCGGACACGACTCATTTCACCCCAAACTCCTACCCCTAACAGCCTCATTATAAGTTTACCAAGGGACATGAAAGAACTGTAAAGAATCCCGAGAAAGAGGAGATCGCTCGGAAAATAAAAAGCATGGAACAAAGTTTCAAGAACATACAAGTCCCGAGTGGCCAAAAGAGTGTCTCCTACGCTGACTTGTGTATGTTCTTGCATGTTCATCTGCCTATCGGTTTCAAGACTCCCAAATTTGAAAAATATGATGGACATGGGGACCCTATAGCTCACCTGAAGAGGTATTGCAATTAGTTGAGAGGAGAAAATGGAAAATAAGAGCTCTTAATGGCTTACTTTGGGGAGAGTTTAGTTAGAATTGCATCTGAATGGTATATAGACCATGACATATCCTGCTAGCACATATGGGATGACCTGGCCCGATACTTTGTCAGACAGTTCTAGTACAACGTGGACATAGCTCCAGATAGAAATTCTCTATCCAATTTCAAAAAAAAAAAATCTTCGAAGAGCTTCCGAGAGTATGCTGTCAAGTGGAGGAACAAGTTACCAGGGTGAAACCCCAATGGATGAGACCGAGATGGTCAATGTCTTCTTGCAAGCCCAAGAGGCTAATTACTTTCAGAACATGATGTCCTCTATGGAAAAGCCGTTTGCTAAGGCTATCAAAATTTGGGAGATGGTCGAGAATGGTTTGAAAATGGGTCGCATCCTAAGACACTCGGTTATAAGAGCTACTTATCAAGCAATCCAGAGCGGGTCGAGGGGTGTAGCAAACTGAAAAAAGAAATAAGAAGTGGCAATGATGGCCTCAAGTCTGAGAAACCCATAGCAACCTCGAGGTTACTTCGGTTCCTCTTCAAGCACCCCACAATATTATTAACCTCACCGAGATGCGGCATATGCCATGACTCCTCAGCCTTATGCAGTGATGAATGCCTAGTCATACGCTCAGCCACAACAACAGTATAACTAGAACCGAGCTCCACCTCCTAGAAATAACCCTCCTCACCAAGCTCCATATAATCCCCTTCCACCATAGAATAATTTTCCATATAACGCTCATGCCCGTGAGCCACCCAAAAAAACCAACTTCATGCCTATCGGTGAATCATACTCTAGCGTCTTTCCAAAGCTGGTTCAAACGGGTTTATTGCAGCCCGTACCTCTAAACAGGCAAAACCCAGAGTCACCCTCCTACTGACCTGGTACCCGATGTGCTTATCATTCAGGGTCAGAAGGGCACGACACTGAGGATTGTTGGACTCTGAAAAGGGCTGTCGAAAGTCTAATAGAGCAAAAATGGGTAGTGTTGAGGGATGAAGAGGTCCCTAATATGACCAATAACTCATTTCCAGCTCACAACAACGGTCCAGTTATTAGGATGATTTGTAAGGATAGAGAGTTCGACCGAGCTTTGAAAGCTATCATTGCTATCACCGATGTTGCAAAGAATCCCAAAGCAACAGCAAAGCAAGTTAAGGGGGGAGGAGGGAAGAAGAGAAACTCCACTCCTCAAAGCAAAGAAAAGGTTGTGGAAGCCAAGACAGGGGCAGTGCCTCCTAAAATTGTCGTTCTTTATGTTCCCAAGGGGCCCCAAAAAAGAACATTTCATGTTGAGTTCCCCCAAAATGTTCGAGCTAAACAAGGGTACACTAAAGGGACCCAAGATGTATGTACCAAAGGGGATTTATGTGGAGGGTGGCCGATAATTTCACCCAGGCTGAATGAGCCTATGGTTATCAGCCGCTCACCACAGAAGCCCATGAAGGACCCCACTACCATCCCTTGGAACTACAACAAAGCAGTAGTGACGTACAAAGGAAAAGAAATTATGAGGGAAGTGAATGAAACAAACCCATCTGGGAAGTACCTCAATTTGGAAGAATTGAACAAAACCAAACAGAAACATTTTCCGCTTAAAAAGCCAGTCAGTGCTGAAGAGCCAGAGGAATTCTTTTGAAAGATGAAAAACTCAGACTACGATATAATTGACCAACTCTGGATGTCTCCTTCTCAGGTCTCACTTTTGTGTCTACTGATAAGTTTGAATGAGCATCAGAAAGTGTTGATAAAGACCCTTAATAAGGCATATGTTCCGATGGAGACAACTGTTGAGCAATTAGAAAGAATTGCAGAATGGTTTTTTGAAGTCAAGCAGATCTCATTCAGCCAAAATAATTTGCCTCCAAAAGGGGGTGCCCACAACAAAGCTGTTAATTTGACCGTTAAGTGTGAAGGATACTACGTGTAAAGAGTTATGTTGGATGGCGGATCCGGAGTTGATATCTTCCCTCTCTCGACCTTATAGAGAATGGAAATTGGGACTAAAAGGGTTAGACCCAACAATGTTTGTGTGCGTGCTTTTGACGGCATCAAGAGAGATACAATAGGGAAGATTGATTTGATCCTAACCATCAGTCATGTGGATGTTGAAGTAACATTTTAGGTTTTGGACATGGACACCTCCTACAATTTTCTCCTAGGAAGGCCTTGGATCCATGATGTAGGAGCCATACCTTCTACAGGGGTCCGTCAGTCCCATGTCTGGAGGTTAAGGAAGGTAGCGAGCACATAGTTTACCAAGCTTTTGAGATTGTGGTCGCAAATTAGTGTGAGGAAGGAACACCGTGTCGTCAACCCTTTTTTTCAAACGCGTCAATCATGGTCACAACCAAAATGATCAAGCACGGGTAAAAGCCCGAGAAGGGGCTCGGGGTATCTTTGTAAGGCATCACGGAGCCCATCACTCTAACTGCCAGTGAGAAATTCTTCGGTGTGGGTTTCCAAGCCACATAAGCAAATGTGACATGGGATAATGAACGAAAGAACAATGGATGGGTCTTGCCTTAGCCGGTCCCGCATCTCTCTAAAACGTTCATCAAGCCAAGATACATAGAGGAAGAAGATAAGGCTTTCACGGCCGAAGAAATTGAGTACATATGTGGAGTAATGAGGCAAATGTTATACGAGGTTTTCATGGTCCAGTCGGGTGAAGGCTCGAGCACTGCTGAGGTGCAATATATGGGGCCCAATTCCAAGCTTCAAAATTGGAAGGCTATTCCATTCGTATTCAGGAGGGAATCCCGGTAGTTCAGTCTTGCCATATTTTCTGCATTCAGAGTTATTTTCAGGTGTAACTCGAATGTCTTTAGTTTATTGTCTTTAAAATTCTAATGTAAACCCTTCTATATTCAAATTCAATGAAATGAAATCAATATTTCATCATCTATGAATCTCTTCTTTATTCTTTCTGATTTTTGTTATTTTTCTTATTTCTTCTTTCAGTTCTAATAATACGGACTTAAATAACATGACATGCTTGCGTACTTCATGCCGAGATCCTAACACGTTGCCTAACTGTAAAATAATGAACCAAGAACTAGAATACGATGAAGATGAGGCTTTTAGGGAAGTAAATCGAGAACTGGAACAATTTGAGAGTAGCCTAAGCCAAACTTAAATGAAACTAAGCCAGTTAATTTGGATAATTTGGAAGAGTTCCAGGAAAACATGATAAGCATTCACACCGATGAAAGAACTAGGGATGCATTGATCCAACTTTTGTTCGAATTCAAAGACGTGTTTGCCTGGTCCTATGATGATATGCCAGGACTTAGTGTTGATTTAGTGGTGCAAAAATTGCCAAATTACCCCGATTATCCCCCAATCCAACAAAAACCGAGAAAGTTTAAAACAGATATCAGTGACAAGATAAAATAAGAGGTCACCAAACAGTTGAAAGCGGGTGTGATCCGAGTGGTCCGATACACCACAAGGTTGGCTAATGTGGTTCTAGTGCCAAAGAAAGATGGGAAAACCCTAGTGTGTGTTGATTATCGGAATTTGAACAAAGAAATCCCCAAGGGCAACTTTCCATCACCAAACAACCACATCCTTGTTGACAACTGTGCCAAACATGAGATACAGTCTTTCGTGGATTGTTACTTTGGGTATCATCAGGTTCTAATAGATGATGAAGATGCATAAAAGACGGCTTTAACCACACCTTGGGGTACTTACTATTACAGGGTCATGCCTTTTGGTTTGAAGAACATTGGGGAAACTTATATGAGAGCTATAAACGCCATCTTTCCCGACATGATGCGCCAGGAAATTGAGGTGTATGTGGATGATGTGATCATTAAATCAAGAACACATGATGATCATGTGGGGGATTTAAGAAAGTTCTTTGAGTGTCTGTGTAAGTATAACTTGAAATTAAATCTAGCTAAATGTGCATTTGGAGTACCATCTAGGAAGCTTTTGGGGTTTATAGTCAGTCGGAGAGGCATCGAGTGAGATCCAACAAAGATAAAGTCTATTCGCGATTTGCCACCTCCGAGAACCAAGAAAGAAGTTATGAGTCTGCTGGGAAGGTTGAATTACATCAGCAGGTTCATTACTCAACCGACTTCCACGTGTGAGCCCATATTTAAGTTGTTGAACAAAGACGCGGCGATTAGATGGACAGATAAGTGTCAGGAAGCTTTCGACAAAATCAAAGAATACTTGTCGAATCTGCTAGTGTTGGTTCCACCAGAGCCTGGAAGGCCTTTGTATTTGTACCTGACAGTATTGGAGAATTCTTTTGGATTTGTTCTCGGGCAACATCATGTGACCGGGAAGAAAGAACAAGCCATATAATATTTGAGCAAGAAGTTCACTAGTTATGAAGCCAAGTACACTTTGTTGGAAAGAACTTGTTGCGCTCTAACTTGGGTTGCTCAGAAGCTTAGAGATTACTTGTTGGCCTACACTACCTATATCATAACTAGATTGGATCCTTTGAAGTACATATTCCAAAAGTCGATGCCCACAGGAAGGTTAGCGAAATAGAAAATCCTGCTCACCGAATTTGATATAGTCTATGTCACCCGCACGACAATGAAAGCTCAAGCCTTGGCAGATCACCTAGCTGAAAATCCGGTTGGTGATGAATATCAACCTTTGAGTACTTACTTTCTAGATGAGGACGTAAATTCAGTTGAGGTAATTCCAGAAGACACTAGTTCTTGGAAAATGTTCTTCGATGGAGCTATGAATGCAAAATGTGTTGAATTGGGGCAATTTTGATTTCGCCCACTAGTCAGCACTATCAGGCCACAGCCCGGCTTTGATTTTTCTGTACAAACAACACTACCGAGTATGAAGGCTGCATTATGGGCATTAACATGGCAATCAATCGGGGCATAGAACAATTGTTAATCATGGGATATTCAGACTTGATTATTCGACAAGCACAAGGTGAATGGGAAACTCAGGATATCAAGATTATTCCATATAGGAAACATGTGAAAGATCTTAGCAAGCGGTTCAAATCCATTAGGTTCAGGTACATTTCTCGATTTCACAATGAGTTAGCCAATACACTAGCTACTTTGGCCTCGATGCTGCCATATCCAGGCAATATCCATATTGACCCACTGGAAATCCAAATTTGAGAAAGACATTGTTATTGCAGCGTAGTTGAAATAGAGCCGGATGTTCAGCCATAGTATCATGATATCAAAAGATTCCTGAAAACAAAGGAATATCCTGAACAAGCCAGTGCAGACCAAAAGAGAACCATTAGAAGGCACGCTAGTAGTTTCTTCTTAAGCGGAGAAGTCTTATACAAAAGAACTCCAGATCTGAACCTTTTAAGATGCGTGGATACCCAAGAGTCTGGAAGAATCATGAATGAAGTGCACGTAGGAGTGTGTGGACCCCATATGAATAGATACGTCCTTGCAAAGAAAATCCTTCGGGCAGGTTATTACTGGATGACCATGGAAAAGGATTGCTTAGTATTGTCCGAAAATGTCATCAATGTCAGGCACACGGGGACCTGATTCATGCACCGCCTTCATAATTGCATCATATGTCAGCATCGTGGCCATTTGTTGCTTGGGGTATGGATGACATTGGGCCGATCGAGCCAAAAGCTTCAAATGGGCACAGGTTAATCTTGGTTTCCATTGACTATTTCACAAAGTGGGCTGAAGCAGTCACTCTCAAAGTCGTCACTAAGAAAGCAGTGGTAGACTTCGTGCATTCCAACATTATCTGACCTTTTGATATTCCTAAAACTATCATTACGAACAATGCTGTAAATTTGAACAGTGATTTGATGAGGGAGGCATACGAACAATTTAAGATCATACATCAGAATTCTACCCCTTATCGGCCCAAAGCTAATAATGTTGTTGAAGCAGAACAAGAACATCAAGAAGATCCTCAGGAAAATGATTCAAAGTTCTAGACAATGGCGTGAAGAGTTGCCTTTTGCATTGCTAGGATATCGCACAACCGTGCGCACATCATTTGGGGAAACACCCTATCTATTGGTTTATGGCATTGAAGCCATAATATCCGCAGAAGTTGAAATTCCATCTCTTTAAATCATTGTTGAAGCTGTGATTGAGGATAATGAGTGGGCCAAGACCCATCTAGAATAGTTAACGCTAATTGATGAAAAGCAGATGGCCGCCGTTTGCCATGGGCAGTTGTATCAACAAAGAATGGCCCGTGCCTACAACCAGAAAGTTCGGCCTAGGAACTTTGAAGTGGGGAAACTTGTTTTGAGATGTATTCTCCCGCATCACAAGGAAGCAAAAGGAAAGTTCGCTCCAAATTGGCAAGGTCCGTACATCATAAGGAAATTGTTTCTGAAAGGGGCGTTGTACTTAGGAGATATTGAAGGAAATGACACCAAAACAGCTGTCAATGCGGACACGGTCAAAAGGTATTACGTTTAACCCTTCTGCAGTACAGATACTCTCCGATTGGGAAGATGAAGGCTTTTATTATCACTACCCAAACACTGTTAACCCTTTGAAAACCCTTTGAGCCGATTACCCCCTTTGGAACCCGAAATGTTGTAAAAAAAAAGAAATCAAAAATAAAATTTCTTGAACTACGTTCGACTTGATTCCAAAAAAACATATAGGTAGCTTCTCTCTGGGGTTCAGACACACCAAAACAAAAATCCAATTTTCCCCGAAAGTGAAACTGGGGTAGATGTTATAATGGTTCGGCGATGTTTTCGCCCGAAAGGTTCCAAAGTTGTAATTCAATCGAAATTATTTTTAACCCAAATTCTGTTCAAGTCCTTCCGATCAATCGGTAAAGATGTTCAAAACTGGAGAATATGGCCACTTGGATCTGATACAACCAAATGAGAGAAATAAAATGAGAGAGTCTTATTGGTGGAAACCCACATGGGCACCGTAAGGCGATGGTGAGCAGAGAAATTGAAAATGAGAGAGTCTTGTTAGTGAAAACTCACAAATATAACTATAAGGCGATGGTAAAAAGAGAAATGAGAGAGGTTAGTTGGTGAAAACCCGTAAAGGGCGCCACTGATTGAAAAAGGGATCCCTTCCAACCATCGGCACTGATAGAGTCCTAGCAAGGTTTCTCAATTTTTGAGGTATGAGTTATGATGGGTTTATAAAAGTTGGATGGTTTGCATAGATCGGGTATCCAGTCCAAGAAGCATGTCATGTCTATTGAAGTCTGCAAGCACTCCAGATAAGTCCTTCTTTTCTTTCCCCGAAAGGGACACTTCTCATGTAAATTTATTATCTTGTCCGTTATTTACTTTTCTTTGAATCCCTTTCAATCTAATTCTCCTCCGATACTAACACAAAGAAAATATGGAAAGATTGGTTTTACAGGGTTTTGTTTGAAAAAAGCTAAAATTCAGGAAACGCACCTAGCCTCAGCAGGTGCATCAAGTCGACCTCGACTGGAGGCCGATGCTCCAGAGTGAAGGACTCTTGAAAATAAAGGAAATAAAAGTCAAGTGCCCATAAAGCAAAATAAGATAGAAGAAGGCCAAGCCCCACACGGGTCAATAATCATGTGGAACTTTGGAAAGTCAAGATCCCTGGATTTAGAAATGAAAGCAATTTCTAGAGAGCCAGCGAGCAATAGAGATTTTATTGAAAGAGCTGGGCAAAGATCAAGTGATTGAAACAATCAAGGCCACGAAACCAACCACCGTTTCAAACTGACAAATTGTTCTTTGATTTTAAAACAGGAAAATAGGTACAATCCAAAACAACCTCGTAAGAGGCAGGTGCAATAAAAGCAAAGGTACGCAGTGGCCAAAACGGTCATGCAGCAAAAGTTAACCGAAAGAGGGAAGTCCCTTTCAAACTTTTCAGGCATTCTCCTGAATAAAATGCTAAAACTGAAATGAAAAGAAAGAAGAAGAAAAATTCAAAACCATGGTAGCATAAGGTCTCCATTCTCTAGTCATGTTTTCCCAACATAGGGTCCCATTCCCTAGTCATTCCCAGCATAACCTGGTAATCTTTCTAACATAGGGTCCCAACCCCTAGATATTTTTGGCATAACCCGATGAGTTTTCCGACTTAACCCGAGGACCTTTTCGGAATAACCCAATGACTTTCCTGGCATAACCCGAGAACCTTTCCGGCATAACCTGATGACTTTCCTGTCATAACCCGAAGACCCTTTAAGGCATCACCCGATGACTTTCCCGACATAACCTGAGGACCCTTTAGGACATAACCCGATGACTTTCCTAGCATAACCCAAGGACCTTTCCAGCACAACCCGATAACTTTCCCGGTATAACCTGAGGACCTTTCCAGCATAACCCCATGACTTTCCCGGCATAACCCGATGACTTTTCGGCATAACCCGATGACTTTCCCGGTATAACCCAAGGACCTTTTCCGGCATAACCCGATGACTTCCCAGCATAACCCGAGGACCTTTTCGGCATAACCCGATGACTTTCCCGGCATAACTCGAGGACCTTTTCGGCATAACCTGATGACTTTCCAGGCATAACCTGAGGACCTTTTCGGCATAACCCAATGACTTTCTTGGCATAACTCGAGGACCTTTTTCGGCATAACCTGATGACTTTCCCGGCATAACCCGATGACTTTCCTGACATAACTCGAGGACCTTTCTGGCATAACCTGATAACTTTCCCAGCATAACCCGAGGACCTTCCCGGCATAACCTGATGACTTTTTCGGCATAACCCGAGTACCTTTCCGGTACAACCTGATGACTTTCCCGGCATAACCCGAGGACCTTTCCGACATAACCTATGACTCTCTCAGCATAACTCGAGGACCTTTCCGGCATAACCGATGAATTTCCCGGCATAACCCGAGGACCCTTCTGGCATAACCCAGATGACTTTCTCGACATAACTCTAGAACCTTTCCAGCATAACCCGATGATACTGTCAGCATAACCTGGTAGTATTTTCCAGTATAGGGTCCCACTCCCTAGTTGATGCCAGCATAACCTGGTAACCTTTCCAACTTAGGGTCTTCGATCCCAATTTGATTTCATTTTAGAAATAAGGTCTCCACTCCCTAATATCTTTTCTCAAGAATACACAATCCTAATTTTATTGATTTCAATAAATAAGTAGTTTAGATTTTGTTACAATAACTCACGAAATTTTTCTAGTAAAAACTGGGGCAGAAAAATTTCATTCGTTTGTTTGTTTTAGTGCATGAACAGGTTTTTACCATAAGGCAGAGGTTTGAGATGACCAAAAGAAGAAGTCTCAATCCAAATAAAAAAAAATAAAACAAGAAAAGAAGTTGAACTCAGAGTGTAGAAGCGGAGAAAAAATATGAATTGCTCAAGATACGATTGAAATCACAAGCTTGCATGTCCCGCCTTGATCCAAAAATCTGAAGAAGAATGAAACAGTGATTGCAGCTAACGAGCATCAAGATTCAGATCAGAGTCTACAGGAAGAATCAGCCAAGACTCAAGATCAAGCTCTAGAAGGTTTATAGATAGGAATCTTGTAACTCATAGTTGATAGGCTTAGCTAGTTTAGTTTTTCATCTTTCATATTGGTTTAATCAGGAGCTCAGCAAGTAGAAACAGCAGTAACATCACAGTTTCTCGATAGTCCCAGTTACCAAAACTTCCAGAACTACACTGACATGATTCCTTTATAGCCAAGGATATGTAGGCAACCTCCAAAGCAAGGTTCGGTCATACTTTTTCTTAAAATGCTTTCAATGGAGTTTCAAATGGGCAAAAATCGCTCGTAATTGCTTATTTTATCTTTGTCCGAAAATCCTTCATGTTTGCAAGCAAAGAGGGGTAGTTGTGAGCATGTGATTTTTGCCCTATTTAAAATACTCCTACAAAATTAAAAAAATGGATTTTCCCAATTATTTGTAATTTTATAGAATTTTTGTAGGATTTTATTAATTGTTTGAATTTTTGTGCACTTTTAATTTTTATTAAAATCATGAAAATGCCCCAAAACTGTCAAAAACAAAAAAAAAATATCATGCATTGCATATTAGGCTTTGTGTTCATATTTGAGGATTAATTAGTTAATTAATTACTTTGTTAAAATGAAAATAACAAAAATATATCATTCATTTACATTTTTTTAGCTTTAAATGCTAGAATAGTATTTTTCTCTTCATTAATTTAGGATTAACTAATTTTTGTATATATTATAATCGATACTTAGTTTAATTTTATAAATTAGATTAATTTAGGATTTTAATTAAAGAAAAGAAAAAGAAAACAAAAAAAAAGGAAATAAGAAATGAAATTGGGAAAAAGGTTTAATTTGAAATTAGGCCAAAATACAATGCTTGTTTGCACTAGAATAAAGAGAGGAGTAGCTTGCTCGTCAAAAATTGAAAACACTGAGCAAAGAACCGGTTGGGACGGAATGTTCTCTCTCGGCGCACTTTAAGCAGAGCTTACTAACGTGCACTGAAGTATGAAAATTTCGGCGACCACCGCCATAACACCATCGGCGAGCTTAGTAACACCAAGCTCTACTGTACCAGCGCATGCAAAGCCATTAACCTTTGGAAGCTTTCTTCCACTTCGATTCCAGACCATGGAGGAGGAACCAGCTGAGGACGAAGCTAATGAACAACATCTTTCTATGAAACGAGCGGTAAGGAGAACAGGTGAAGAAGTTCCGCGCTGGCTCCAATTCTCTGATATAGCAAACAGTACAGCAAAAGCTCCAGTCAAAGTCCAGGAATCTATACCAATGGTGCAGAAACAAATGGAACAGGAATCAATGCTACGAGATAGCAGTAGTGAGGAGAGACCAGATAGAAGAATTCGTAGAGGCCAAATGGAGAAAGCTCTCAACTACATTCCACTAGATCTGCAAGGGGAACAAATTGTAGTAACAATTGAAGAGGAAGACATCAAGGAAAATTAGAATTACTGGGCTACTGCAATTATTGTGTATGTTTTGGGTGAGAATCCATACTTTAAATCTATGGAGAATTATGTTGATAATGTGTGGGATTTTGTTGATACTCCTAAGATACTATACCATGATGAGGGTTATTACATTTTAGATTCGATTCAATTGATGATAGAGACAAAGTCATGCAATCAGGGCCATATTTTTTTCATAATAAGCCATTTATTTTGAAGAATTGGTCGTTTGATTTTGTGTTTAACCCAGAGTGCTTGAATGTTATTCCAGTTTGGGTAAGATTTCCAAATCTACCTGTGGGATTCTGGTCAACTGAAGCCTTAAGCAAAATGGCAAGTGGTATAGGCAAGCCTATCTATACAGATCTCTACACTGCTGAGATGTATCGTATTTCATATGAAAGGGTCCTTGTAGAGGCAGATATCTCTCATCCTTTGCCGAATAACATTTTACTTCGTACTCCAGTAGGTGTAATCCATCAAAGTATAGAATATGAATAGTAGCCAAAGTTCTGTATGGATTGCATAAAGGTTGGAGATACTACTGATGAATGTAGGAAGAAGAAGGAAGAAGGAGAAGTTGGAGAATATGTAGAACAGAACAAAAAAGGAAAAGAGGTAGAAGAAGAAGAAGAATGGTTACAAAGTGGATAGCAAAGGAGATACCAGTACCAAAAAGTGGAGAAGCAGGGGATGCAAACATGAAATAGGACACTGTAGTTGAAGAGCAAAGTGAAGACATGCAACCTGATAGCAATGAGTTTCCACCACTATCAGCCATGAAAAGTGGGAGAAAGCATGACAAAAGTGTCCTAGTGTCCCTAAGGGATGAGCCAAGCTGTTCTACTAGCCAAATCAATACCACAAATAGATTTGATGTCTTGACTCAAGGTGGTAATGCAACTGATACTGGGCAGGGTGGACAAAACCACCCTATACCCCAATGATTGTCAGCACTTGGAACATAAGGGGGTTGAATAAGGCCTTTAAACAGAAGGAGCTGGCACTCTTTCTAAAGAAGTATAAGGTGGAGATAATGGGACTAGTTGAAACTACAGTGAAAGAAAACAAGGCAAAAATAATTGCTATGAAAACAATGAAGGATTGGAAGATAAGGTTCAACTATGAGTATGCTTATAATGGTAGAATATGGTTAATTTGGAGGCCTCATGTTCAACCTCAGGTCTTAAAGGTTGAAGCACAATTTATTCATTGTGAAGTGGTGGACACTGTCAGGCAGAAGAAATGGTACTTCACTGTTATCTATGCTTATAATGAATGGAATGCTAGACAATAATTATGGGTGCAGCTTGCTGTTATAGGTGCTAACATCACTGATGAGTGGCTAATTAGTGGTGATTTCAATAATGTATTGAATATAGATGACAGAATAGGAGCTCCCATAACCCAAGCAGAGGTTCAAGGATTCAAAGAATTCTTGGATAACATGCAACTAACACCACTGAAGAGTACAGGTTGGTTTTATACTTGGTGTAATAAAAGGGATGAGAATGTAAGGGTGTGCAGTAAAATAGATTAGGCTTTTGGAAATGTCAGTTGGATGATGAATAATGGATATATTGAGGCAGAATTTTTAAATCCTGGGGTATCTGATCATTCCCCTATATTGATGAATTCCAGAACTGACATTATTCAGCATTAACTACATCCTAGACCATTCAAACTATATCATACTATCCTTCACCTCCCTGAGTTCAAAAGGATAGTGAAAGAAGTATAGGGGCAATATGAAGGTGTACCGGGAAATTCAAGGACATGGTACAAGATTAGGAGGCTGAAAGTGGATATTAAGGAACTGAACAGTTATATGGCTACTTACCAGCAAAAATTGAGCCAAGCAAAGCAAAGGGTGGAACTGGTGCAGCATCAACTGTAAATCCAGCCTTTAAGTCAGGAATACATTGATGAAGAGAAGGAGGCATTACTAGAAATGGAAAAATGGAGCAATATTGAGGAGCAGGTGATGAGGCAAAAGTCTAGGGCTACTTGGATTCAACATGGAGATGCCAACACCAAATATTTCCATGCTCAATGGAAAATGCGTACTAACAATAATGTTATTATCTCTATTCATAATGATGCAAGAATCAAGTTAACAGATCCAAAGCAGGTGGAGGATCAATTTTTGGGATTATTCAAGTCACTAATGGGAGAATCCTTACAAATACTACCAAGCCCTGATGCTGAGATAATCAAAGAAGGACCCTGTTTAACAAGAACATAACAACTGGAGCTGATTAAGCCAATAAAAGAAGAAGAGATATTGGAGGCTATCAAGAGCATGCCAACTAATAAAGCATCAGGAGTAGATGGTTTTCCAGTGGAGTTCTATACAAGTCAATGGGAGATGATCAAAGAAGATGTGATTGTAGATATCCTGGATTTTTTTGAGATAGGAAAGATGCCAAAAGCCGTAAACAGTACTGCTATATCTCTAATACCTAAAGTTCCTAATCCTACTCAGGTAAAGGACTTTAGGCCAATAGCATGTTGCACTACCATCTACAAAATAATCACCAAAATCATAATAGGGAGGCTTAAAGCAGTCATGAATTATTTAGTATGTGATTCTCAATTAGCCTTCATTGAGGGAAGGAATATTACTGATAACATTATGTTCACTCATGAGCTTTTCAAAGGCTATACTAGGAAAGGAATATTTGTAAGATGTGTCCTCAAGGTAGATCTGAGGAAAGCTTATGATACTTTGGATTGGTATTGTTTGAAAAGGATGCTGATAGTACTGGGATTTCTACAAAAGTTTGTGTGCTGGATTATGGAATATATCTTAACTGTTTCCTACTCTTTAACTTTAAATGGTGGTCTTACAAAGCCATTTGAAGGCAAAAGAGGGAAAAGGCAGGGTGATCCTATGTCACCCTACCTATTTTTGATAGCTATGGAGTACCTGCAAAGAGAATTCAATAGACTGGTAGGAAACAAAGACTTCCATTTTCATTCAAGATGCAAAAAGCTAGGAGTAATGCATGTGTGCTTTGCTGATGACTTGTTGATGTTTTGCAGAGCTGATCTAAAGTCAGTGAAATTAATGCAGCATGCTTTCATTAAGTTCTCAAATGCATCAGGTTTACAACCAAATCCAGAGAAAAGCCCAGTTTATATTGCAAGCACAAATGAAAGGATCAAGAGTCTTATATTGCAGGATTTTGGCTACACTGAAGGTTCTTTGCCCTTCAAATATTTAGGAGTTCCCTTAGCTCCTAAAAGTTATCTGTTCATCAGTGCTGGCCATTAGTTGAAAAGATCACTGCAAGAATAAGTTGCTGGACTTCAAAGCTTTTATCATATGCTGGTAGATTCCAACTCATCCAGGCAGTCATTTTTGGGATGCAGTCATACTGAGCCCAGGTATTTTTACTACCAAATGAAGTTAACAGGATGATAGAGGCTGTTTGCAGATCATATTTATGGACTGGGCAGGCTGATATCTCCAAGAGAGATTTAGTAGCATGGGATAGAGTATGCTTACCACAAACAATGGGAGGAATGAATGTGATCAACCTATGCCACTGGAACAAGGCTGCAATAATGAAGCATTTATGGGCTCTCACAAAGAAGAAAGATTGTTTGTGGATTAGATGGGTCCATACTTATTACATAAAGAAAAGGAGTATTGAAATTGTTCCTATACCTAAGAATGTAGCTTGGGTTGTAAGGAAAATTATTGAGCAAAGACAGTTCATACTAAGCATACCAGCTCTGCAAGGTTATGTTCAAGAAAGGCTGGAATCCTTGGAAAGCACAAATGGTAAATTCAGTATCAAGAAGCACTATACTCTCAAACGCCCCAAGGACAGAAGGTTTATTGGAAAAGCTTGATCTTGCACCCTCATATTTATCCAAGACACAAGTTTAACATGTGGCTGACCATCCATAGGAGAATACCAACTGTGGATAGATTGCAGAGAATAGGTATCTCAGTTAACATAATGTGTGTTTTCTGTGGCCAAGCAAAAGAACTATTGGAGCATCTCTTCTTTGAATGTTCATACACAAATGATATCTAGAAAAGATTGCTCAATTGGATGGGAGTTCAAAGACAAATCCAACCTTGGTAGGAGGAGTTAAAATGGCTGACCTACCAGGCAAGGAAGAAGAAAGGAATAGGCAACATCATCTCAGCTGTATTTGGCATGCTGCTTTATAGTATATGGAGAGATAAGAATGCAATTAGATTCAACAATGGATGCACTTGAGCAGAACAGATTTGCAGAGAAATCACATCCTACATCCACATCAAGAGCCATGTACACAGCAGTTGGAGGAACTATATGGAAGACTTAGATAGATATCCGTAATGGTTGGAATGTAATTCTGTTATTCTAGACTCTTACTAGTGCATATGTATAGAAGCAATATTGTAATTAGTACAGAATACAGATGATATCTCTATGTAATAATGAAGAATAGGCTAAAGTAGTATAGGACTGGTCAGCAGATCCTGTTATGTAAAGAACAATTTTTGATGAATGAAAACGTCAGTTTATCAAAAAAAAAAAATTAGGCCAAATTTTATACCCAAATCCATCCAAAACCAAGCTCAAAACCAAGTTTACCCAATCCATCTCCCAACACCCCAAAAAGACCCCATATAGACCCCTCTTAAATCCCAGCCATTGATCATCATGAATCTGACGTCTGGGAACTTATCGCTCTTTTTCTATAAAAGTGTCTGAATCCCCAGAAACCCTAGAGAACCCCCCTCCTCCCCACTTCCGTCTCCATATCTCTAAACCAAACCTTAGCCGCCCTGATACCACACGCCGGCTCCACCTCGCTCCGCTGCCCGAATATTGCCTTACGGTGGCGGAGTATCCTCAAATCGCTCCAAATTCACACCCCGTAATCCTGAGCCCCTCCCAAACATTATCCCACTATCAATTCCCCCAAAATCACCATCCAAATCCATCAATTAGGGATCTGGAATCCCAAATCTAAAAACCCTATGGCACCTAAATAACCCCAAACTCACACCATAAGACCCTCACCACTATCCTACCCTTGATTCCCCAAAAATCCCCGCCAAAGTCCTCGGATCTTAAATCTATGAAGAACCAGAAAACCTAGTTCTATTTGTCCATCCTTTTCGAGTTTTCATTGGATTGCTTCCAGATTCGATGTAGTTGAAAGACAATGCTAGTCAATCGTTCTCAACAAGAACGGTTAGTTTGCATATTTTTTAGCCACATCGAAGGACTTTGAACTGCCAGATTCCTCTTGGTATTTTCTTTAACCCTTTTCTAGAAGTATACCAGCTATCCAAATTGGTTTTAAAATATGCTGAAAAATGGACAACCGGACATTATTCTCTGTCACAGCAGCTGTACTATCCAAAGAATTAGGGTAGAATATTCTTTGATGCTATTTTAGATATACACTATATAAGGAAAAGCATTCACTCATTATCACACACTCATCAGACTTTTCAGACCATAAAGAACATTCAAAAAGGTTCAGCACTTTTTCATTGATAGCTGGTTCTATTTCTTCTGATTTTCTTTAGCAAAACTTAGAAAAATTTTCTCTAGATTTCTTGTTTCTGATTCGGAATATGGAGTGATATTTAGGCTGTTGTTTGTTGATGATGCTGCTCTTTCTGCTGCTGGCCTTTCTGTTCTTGTCATTTCTGCTGACGTCAGGGTTTCTTTTCTTCTTGTTTACCTGCTGTATCCAGGTACTCTCGTGAACCATAAATGGCATATGAAATGTGAGCATACTTGTATGGAATATGTAATCATGTTTGGAAATGATAAAGTTGTTTCAGAGTAAACTTTAGTCTTCATGATATTCAGCCTTTTTTCCCTTGTTTTCTTTACCTTCAGCTTTTACTTAGAAATGATAGGCCAAGTTAGGCCCAGTTAGTAGATTATTTATTTGGTTCATCACTAGGCGCTTAATAATTCACTTGTATGTATTATGTTTGCTTGAGGGTTTAGTTGAAGGCAAATGAATGAACAGCAGGTCCTTGCAAGATAGTTTTACATCTGATTGTTTACATTAGGTAGATCTGGGGACTGCTTTATTGAGTCTACATGATAATTGAGTCTTTTTTGTAGTGATCTAGTGAGTTTAGGGATGTGAAGTAAACACTCATATTAAATCATGATATGCCTGTTTAGAGTCAGAAATTTTATCATGCCTCTCGAATTGCAACAGTATTAAAATGATTGCATGTTTAAGTTTAATGTGATTTATGAATAAGTAGGGTTTAAATCTTTTATAGTTAATATTAATAGCATGTTAATAGTCAGACTTAAGCTATGCCTCTGATTTTGCTGAAATTTTTAACTCTGGGCCGCATGTGATTTAGAGAAAGTTGAGTCTCAGTTGGACTTGACATTGACCCAGATGAGACAGCCCAGTCAAGTTTTGACCCAAGGCATTTTTGCCATGACCCAATTTTTGTTTTGGGCTCAAATCAGAGCCCCAATCAACTTCAATAATTTATTTCATTAAGTTTACTTCTAATATAATTTGAACAGGTTTTAAACATTGAGAACTTGTCTTTGAAGAGTTGGGCCTGGAGTTGGCCCAATTGAAGCTGCCAAGTCTCACTAGGCATGCTCGCCCCTTTTATCCTCTTTCCTGAGTTTAATTGTGAGCCCAATTCCCACCGGCCATGTTGATCTTAAAATTTTCGTTTGGATAATGTAATAGGCCCAGTGCTTGCCCAATTCTTCTCAATAATTAAAGGTCCAATACATCTACCCTAAGCATGTACATAATTAGTAGCCTTATATTGAAAATAAAATTAGTTTTAAATATGAAAATTCTTAGTTTGCTATAGTTGAGGACAATCTTTTCTTGAATAATTTGAGGTGTGCCATCCACAAATGAATCCCCATAATCTATGGCCCTCATATTAATACCAAAACTAGTGTGAAAAATACTTGGAACATTCACAACTAGTATATAAAACAATTTGAACATTTGTAGTTTGCTTTAGGCTAGTTTATAATAAATCGCCGTGACTATAATGACCCGACCGGTCGTTTTGAGCCCTAGCACGTTGTTCAGTAGCCTGAGGCCATGATTAGCTTCATTTCATGTATTGTGACTTGTTCTCATGGTCGGAATTTAAATTCAGGAAGATCGGAGTTAAATTTAATTGAAAATTCTCATTTGAGAAGCTTAAAGTTGAAAGAATGAACTAGGATTGGATTTTTGGGTAAACGGCCTCGGAATCGGGACCTGAAGGTTCCAGCAGGTTCGTATGATAATTTTGGACTTAGGCGTATGCCCGGATTGGGATTTGGATAACCCGGAAGCGTTATGGCGCCTATTGTGGAAGTCAGCATTTTAGAAGAAATATCATAAGTTTGGTTTGAAGTACATTTCAGTGTTATCGATGTCTGTTTGGAATTCTGAGACAAGGAGTAGCTCCATATGGTGATTCTGGAGTTGGGTGCGTGATCGGAAGTTAATTCGGAGGTCCGTAGGTCATTTTGAAGCCATTTAGCTGAAGATAGAAATTTAAAGGTTTTTAAGAAGTTTGACCGGGTGTGGACTTTTTGATATCGGGGTCGGAATATGATTCTGGAAGTTGGAGTAGGTTCATAATGTCAAATACGACTTGTGTGCAAAATTTGAGGTCAATCAGATATGATTTGATAGGTTTAAACATTGGAAGTAGAAGTTGGAAAGTTCAAAGTTCATAAAGCTTGGATTGGAGGTCGATTGATGATTTTAGCGTTGTTTGATGTGATTTGAGGCATCGAGCAAGTCCGTAATGTGTTTTGGGACTGGTTGGTATGATTGGTTGGGGTCCCAGGCCTCGGGTGGATTCCGGGTGGCTAACGGATCGAATCCGGAGTTTGAAGAAGTGCTGAAGCTGCTGCTTCTGGTATTTTCGCTTCTGCGGAAAAAAGGGGACCGCAAAAGTGGTATCGCAGGTGCGAAGGGGAGACCGCAGAAGCAGTTTTGGTTGGAGCTGCACGGATCCGCAGATGCGGTTAGGTTTTCGCAGAAGCAGACTGCACCTGCTATACGGAGAACCACAGAAGCGGAAGGCCTAGACGTGGGTGGAAGCCGCAGAAGCGGCAAGCTGTCCGTAGAAGCGGGACCACGGAAGCGGACACGGTTCCGCAGAAGCAAAAATTGCTGAAGATAGAAGGTGTTTTAAAATCAGGGATTTAGTTCATTTCTCTCATTTCTTCATGGCTTGGGCGAATTTTGGGGAGCTTCAAGAGAGGAATTTTGTCGTCAATGTTAAGGTAAGTTATCCCCATCACTTTTGAGTTAAATATATCAAGTTATGTATGGATTTAAACATGAAAATTAGTGTAAATTTGGGGTTTTGGTTGAAAACCTAGGAAATTAGAAATCTTGGATTTTGATCACGATTTTGGGTATGGGATTTAGAGAAACTTATATATTTGAGTTTCCAAGGTCATGGGTAACCTTTATCTTCGAGAAATTTCGGAATTCGGGCACGTGGGCCTGAGGGCATTTTTGGCAACTTTTTGTTCGGGGTTAGGAATTGTTATAAATTGGGTTGTAAAGTATAATTGAGCATATATTAATGGATTTATATGATCGTTGGCTAGTTTTGGAGCATTGTGCGTTGGTGCAAGTCTTCGGAAGAATGTAGAATGCCAGTTGTGGATCTTCGGAGCGAGGTAAGTCTCCTTTCTAATCTTGTGAGGGGGAATTTACCCCATAGGTGAGTTAAACTGGTTAAGTACTCCTATTTTTGGGGGCTACATACGCACGAGGTGACGATAGTCCATGCGTAGCTACTATTATGCTATTGTCCGAGTAGTCTAGGACCCAAAAGCATGTATACTTGGACTAATTGTGAACCCATTGATGGCTTGAGTTGCCTAGATCACATTAAATTAATAAATGGATTTCTAAAAAGACTTAAGCTTTGTTTTCTCAAATTATTAAAGAGAATTGGCCTTTCTTGGATAATTGCTCCATGTTGACTTCTTGACTGATTGTTTGTCTGTGTGTGTTTATTTTGGAATAGGCCTAACGCCTCGGCAGATTAATAGATACATCTATAGGCGCGCCGTCGACCCTTGGCAAGTGCACATTTATTTCTGTTTGATCGGGTCGTCGCCTCGGTATGATTTGCGCATGCTTGTATTGCTGCCTGGACTTATTTAAGTTGTTACATGCCTTACTTTGGCTCGAGATCATTTTGTTAATAATGAAAAAAAATCTTGGAAAATTTCCTATGAAAGAATTATGTGTTTACTTGTTTCCTCTATCTGGATTAAAATCATGTTTATAAAATAAATCCACTTTTTAATATGTATATTAAGGGTAAATAATCATTGGACTATTAGAGAGTGTCAAGTTGACCATCTCATCTCTACCCCTTCGGGATTAGGCGGGACACCCACTGAGTACACGTTGATTACGTACTCATACTACACTTCTGTGCATTTTTGTTGCACATGTATATGTATCTCTAGCAGCCTACGGGGCATAGCAGCACGGACGTTTCTGGGACTAGGTGAGCTGCATCATTCGAGGCGACCGCAGCTAGGGTAGTCCCTTCCAGTGTACTGTATTTACTTTCCGTCCACTGTATTTCGGATGGATGTTGTATTTTATTTCTCTTACCAGTAGTTGCTCATGTACTTGTGACACCGGGTTCTGGGGATGTATTTGAATTATTTGGAAATCTTAAAAGTTATTTAACTATTTTATTTATTTATTCGGAAGAATATACTGAGTCTTGTTTAAATCGTATAAAGGAAATATTTTCAAAATTGTTATAACGAGAATTTAATTAAGTATTCTAGTTGGCTTGCCTGATGGAGGTGTCCGGCACCACTATGACCCTTAGTAGATTTTGGGCAGTGACAGTGACTATGGGTACGGTTCTCGTGGCATAGTCGTGATACCTAATTCCAAAAATTTGGGTGTGTATTTCATGTGACCCGATCATAACAACTTCGAACATTATTAAAATAAACATATAACGAATCACAGGTGCATTTCATATAGCGTGGAATGCGATGTGTCCCAAAACGTCAAGTGTACGACAATCGTAACTTTTTCAAGAAATAATTCCATAAATCCTAAAAGCGGTTAAAATAATTAAAAAGCAGTTATAAAGATAAAAATGCATAATAGGTTTAAAACATGTAGTAAATCAGTTAATTAGGCCAATCATTAATAGTTAAGCGACAGTGCTCGAACTACGGAAATCGGGAATGCCTAACACCTTTTTCCGGGTTAATAGAATTCCTTATCTAGAATATTTGGTTTCGCAGACTTTTAAATAAAATCGATTTTCCTCGATTTGGAATTTAAAACAAACCGGTGACTTGGGATACCATAATAAATTATCCCAAATGGCGACTCTAAATAAATAAAATAATCTCATTTCAAATTATGTCACTTAAATTGGAAAAGCTCCTTTATATCCCCTCTCAGGTGGTAAAAAGGAGGTGTGACATTTATATGTATAGATTCGTGAGGGGATAAGGATTTTGTCATGATCCGAATTTCCCACCCTCGGGAGTCATGATTGTGCCTACTCATGAAAGCTAGGCAAGCCAAGTATTATAGATTCATTAACCTTTTTGCTTAGTCTTTTTAACAGTTCAATATAACAGGTGATCAACAACGAAATAATTATAATAAACAAAAATGCAGAAGAAGAAACTCATTGTTTAACCATATACTAGTGCAAAATCCATCATACAACTCTACCTAGAATTGGTGTCATAATGTCATGGACAATCTACGAATACTACAAACAGTGGTCTGAAAGATAAATACAAAGGTTTCTCTGAAATACATAAAAGAAACAAAATGGAAAGATAGAAGGAGACACCAAGGCCTGTGGACGCCTGCAGGACTACCTCGGGTCGCTTGATGGACCGAAGGCAGCAACCTCACTGTGGTCCAAAAGTTGCAGCACCGGGATCTGCACACAGTGCAGATTTTAGTATCAGCACAACCGACCCTATGTGCTGATAAGTGCCTAGCCTAACCTTGGCGATGTAGTGACGAGGCTAGGACCAGACTATCAAATAAACATGTGCAGTTAAAGCATATACAGCGGAAAAATAAAGGCAGAAATTTACAAGTAAAGGTAGGAGGGGGAAAACATGTTGCGGGGAATATCAAGTAACAACAGAAAAGCAATAGATAAATGTAAATAACACCATAATTCAATTATCAGCAAGAATCAGGAAATCAAAGACAAGTGCACTGCATCACCCTTCATGTTTTTACTCTCGTTCTCACCATATGAATCAAATATAATAGGCACGGCATCACCCTTCGTGTTTTTACCTCACATAACCATGACACGGAATTATCCTTCGTGCATTATCAGTCATATCATGGCACGACATTTTACATCGTGTGGCATGGTATCACCCTTCGTGCTTTTATCTCACAATATCGGCACGGCATCACCCTTCGTTCTTTAACACTCTCAAAATCATGCACGGCATCACTCTTCGTGCTTTACACTCTTCCTCACCCAAGCAAAAATCACAAAGCAATTTGGGCAAGGGAATCAATAATATCACAAGAAGATCCCGGCAAGGGAACAATAGCATAACAACAATATCCCGGCAAGGGAAACAATATCATGAGTGATAACATCCCGACAAGGGAGATAATATCAAAAACAATAACATCCCGGCAAGGGAGACAATATCATAAACCTCTTCTCTTTTCCACAATTACTTCACAACTCAATTGTCAACTTGAACGAACGCTCTACAATGTTCAATTACCATTAACACTTTCACAAGCCTTGTTCAACAATACAAATCATCATATAAAGCATGAACAATACAAATTGGAGTCACATTAATCATAGTACAAGACTCACGGGCATGCTTGACATCGACGCATAGATACTCATCAACATGCCTATACGTTGTACTTAACAATTAAAACTTAGCAAATAAGATACAACTACTAATCCCTCAAGCTAAGGTTAGACCAAACACTTACCTCAATGCCATGAACACAATTCAAGCCTCAACTACCGCTTTACCTCTTGTTTCCACAACCAATTCGCTTGTATCTAGCTACAATTTACTTAATAATATTAATAAATGTTAAATGAATCAATTATAATGCATGAAAATAAATTTTCAAATGATTTACCCAAAAAGTCAAAAATCGACCCCGGGTCTACATGGTCAAAACCCGAGGTTCGAACCCAAACCCGATTACCCATTCACCCTCGAACCCAAATATATAATTTGTTTTGAAATTGGATCTCAAATCGAGGTCCAAATCCCCAAAATTTAAAAATCCTAAGTTCTACCCAAAACACCCAATTTCCCCCATGAAAACCCTTGATTTTGGATTGAAATCATGTGAAAGGATGTTATAGATTTAAAAAAAATGAGTTAGAAATGACTTACAATTGATTTGGAGAAGAACTTTTCTTTAGAAAATCGACCAAGAGAGCTTAGGGTTTGAGGGAGTTTGAAAAAAGAAGAAAAATGCGTCTAAGTCCAAATTAACGGGTCCCAGATGTCGCAATTGCGACCAGGGTTGGCAGATGTCACAATTGCGATCAGGGTTGGTAGATGTCGCAATTGTGACCAAGGTTCACAATTGCGAACCCCTTCAAGACCTGTTATATTCCCAAATGTGAAGAATCTGTCGCATTTGCGACCATGGGAAAATCATGTCACCTTCGCAATTGCGAGAAATCAGTCGCATTTGCGACATCGCATTTGCGATAGAAGTGTCGCATTTGCAACCAAGGCCTGCCCAAGCTAGGTTCGCATTTGCGACACCTGGGTCACAATTCCCATGCCTAAGGACTTTACAATTGCGAAGCCTGATCTCGCAAAGTTGAGAACAGAGGCCTGGGGATAATATCATATACCAGCAACTTTTTCCTAAGTCCAATTTCACTCTGTGGCCTATCCAAAACTCACCTGATCGCTTGGGGCTCCAAATCAAAAATGCATGCAAGTCCAAAAAATCATACAGACTTGCTCGTGAGATCAAATCATCAAAATCACATCAACATCTATGAATTAAACCTCAAATTCATGAAATCACTCAAGAACATCATAATTACTATTTTCTCAACTATAGGTCCGTTTTATACCAAACCAATTCCGATCTTTACCAAACTTTACAGATTCAACTTAATTATTATTTCAAACTTGTACCGAGCTCCAGAACAAAGATACGGGTCTGATACTATCAAGAAAAGGCATCAATTCACTTCTAAAAACCTTCATATTTTCTAGAAAATAATTTTCTTTAAAAATTTATTTCTCGAGCTTAGGACCACGGAATTCGATTCCGGGCATATGTCTAAGTCCCAAATTTTACTACAGACCCTACGAGACCGTCAGACCACGAGTCCGGGTCTGTTTACCAAGAATGTTGACCAAGTCAACTTTACTCAATTTTAAAAGCCAATTTTCATATTTTACTTAGTTTTCACATAAAAGCTTTTCGGAAACGCGCCCGGACTGCACACGCCAATCGAGGTGAGACAAAAAGAGGTTTTTAAGGCCTCAGAATATAGAATTTACTTTTAAAATGAGTGATGACACATCCTCCATCTCTAAAACAATCGTTCATCCTCGAAAGGACATAGAATAGAAGTACCTGAGTCAGGGAAAAGATGGGGGCATCGGCTCCACATATCGGACTCGGACTCCCAGGTAGCTGCCTCGGCAGGTTGACCTCTCCACTAAACACGAACTGAAGGGAACTTCTTCGATTTCAACTGCCGAAACCGCCGGTCTAGAATAGCTACCGGCTCCTCCTCATAGGACAAGTCCTTGTCAAACTGGACAGTGCTGAAGTCTAACACGTGGGATGGATTACTGTGATACTTCCAAAGCATGGACACATGAAACATTAGAAGTACGGCTGATAAACTCGGCGGTGATGCAAGTCTATAAGCCACCTCTCCCACTCGATCAAGAATCTCAAACGGGCCGATGAATCTATGGCTAAGCTTTCCCCTTTTCCCAAATCTCATCACGCCCTTCATAGGCGATACCCGAAGCAACACCCGCTCACCGACCATGAATGCCACATCACGAACCTTGCAGTCGGCATAACTCTTCTACCTGGACTAAGCTGTACGAAGCCTAGGGGTGTACAAGCCAAACCATGAAGCCAAACCGAACCGATAAACCAAGTCAAACCGAAGAAAAAACTCGACTTGTGGTTTGGTGTTGGAAAATAAAAAACCGATAGCTCTTGGTTTGGTTTGGCATTAACAAAAAATAAGTCAAACCGAATCTAAACCAAACCGACGTTATATATAAATAAATTTTAGAAATTTTATACATAAAAAATAATCATTAAAATCTAATTTGTAAGTATTTTCTAAACTATTTTATAGTTTTCAATGTCTTGAGATATTATTTATTTGTGGGCTTGTAAATTCACTATCCACTAAGTAGATTCTATCTACATAACCTAAATATCAAGCCCAAACTAAAATCCAACAAGACAAAAAACAATAAAATAGATTATTCCATATCTTCCCTATGTTCCAATTCCAAAATCAAAGAACCCCAAATATTGGAAACCATTCCCCCACATCACACTAGCTTCCTGCTTGTCATTTTGCTCACATAATTGGTGATTATTTTAGTGTTGAGGTTTATCAAGTTTACAGTGTTTTGCTTTGTTGCATGTTTGATGTCATTTTCTATTATGGAAGGTCTTAGAATTATGATTTATACGAATAATTGGTGTTCCTCATATATTATTAAGAAAAAAAGTAATCATGCGGATAATTGGTTATTATTTGATATCTTTTTCAAGAATAATATAACTAAAAAGGAAAACCGAAAAAAAAAACCGAAAAAACCGAAAAACCGATAAAACCGAAACCGAAAAAACCGAATTTATGTTGGTTTGATTTGATTATGAATTTAGTAAACCGACATAATTGGTTTTATTTTGGTTTAATAAAAAACCGAACCAAACCGCCTCATGTATACCCCTAACGAAGCCTATCCTAAATGATCTTAACCTTGTCCAAGGCATCGTGTACTAGGTCCGTACCCAACAACCGAGCCTCTCCCAGCTCAAACCATCTAACCGGCGACCGACACCACCTACTATATAAAACCTCATAAGGAGCCATCTGGATGCTCGATTGGTAGTTGTCATTGTAGGCAAACTATGCTAAAGGCAAAAACTGATCCCACGAGCCTCTAAAGTCAATAACCCAAGTACGCTCGAACTACCCATCCCTCTGAGGATGAAATATAGTGCTCAACTCGACTATGTGCTCAAATCACGCTGAACTGCCCTCCAGAAATGTGAGGTAAACTGCATACCTCGGTAGAAATGATACACGCGGGCACACCATAAAGGTGAATAATCTCTCGGATATAGATCTCATCCAACCGCTTCGAAGAATAGGAAACTGCCATATGAATGAAATGCGCTGACTTGGTCAGCCTATCAACAATATCCCATACTGCATCGAACTTCCTCTGAGTCCCTGTCCACTCAGGAATCTCAATCTTCTTAAACAAACGACTAGGTCTCGGATGCTCGTACTTACCTGCTGACAATTCAAACACCATGCTACATAGGCAACAATGTCCTTCTTCATCCTCCTCCACCAATAATGCTGCTGTAAATCTCGATACATCTTAGCAGCGCCCGGATGGATAGAATACCGAGAACTATGGGCCTCCTCTATAATCAACTCACGAAGTCCATCCACATTAGGTACACAAATATGACCCTGCATCCTCAAGACTCCATCATCTCCAACTGTAACCTTCTTGGCACCTCCATGCCGCACTATGTCTCTAAGGACACACAAATGAGGATCATCATATTACCGATCTCTAATACGCTCAAATAATGAGGAACGAGCGACTGTGTAAGCTAACACGCGGCTGGCTCAGAAACATCCAACCTCACGAACTGATTGGCCAAAGCCTGAACATCCGAAGCAAGCGGTCTCTCACCGATCGGAATATACGCAAGACTGCCCATACTGGCTGACTTTCTACTCAAAGCATCGGCCACCACATTGGTCTTCCCCGGATGATATAAGATGGTGATATCATAGTCTTTCAACAACTCCAACCACCTCATCTGCCTCAAATTATTCCTTCTACTTGAACAAATACTACACACTTTTGTGATCCGCGAACACCTCACATGACACGCCATACAGATAATGCCTCCAAATCTTTAACGCGTGAATAATGGCTGCTAACTCCAAATCATGAACTGGATAATTCTTCTCGTGAATCTTCAACTGCCGTGAAGCATAAGCAATGACCTTGCCATCCTGCATTAACACCGCACCAAGTCCAATACGAGATGCGTCATAATAACCTGTATATGGCCCTGAACCTGCGGGCAAAATCAACACCGGCGCCATAGTTAAAGCTGTCTTGAGCTTCTGAAATCTCCCCTCACACTCGTCTGACCACCCAAACTAGGCACCCTTCTTGGTCAACCTGGTCATCGGGACTGCAATAGATGAAAACCCCTTCACAAACCAATGGTAATAGCCCGCCAAACCCAAGAAACTTTGGATCTCTATAGCTGATGTGGGGCGAGGCCAGTTCTTTATTGCCTCTATCTTCTTCGGATCCACCTGAATACCCTCTGGTGATATAACGTGGCCTAAGAATGCAACTGAACTCAACCAAAACTCGCACTTCAAAAACTTAGCATACAACTGACTATCCCTCAGAGTCTGAAGAACGGCTCAAAGATATTGCTCGTGCTCCTCCCGGCTGCGGGAATAGATCAAAATATCATCAAAGAAAATAATCACGAAGGAATCTAAATAAGGCCTGAACACTCGGTTAATCAAATCCATGAAAGCTACTGGGGCATTTGTCAACCCGAATGAAATCACTAAGAACTCATAAAGCCCGTACCAAGTGCGAAAAGCTGTCTTAGGGACATCGGATGCCCTAATCCTCAACTGATGGTAGCCAGATCTCAATTCAATCTTCAAAAATACCTTGGCACCCTGAAGCTGATCAAACAAATCATCAATTCTCGGTAATGGATACTTGTTCTTGCTTGTGACCTTGTTCAACTACCGGTAATCTATACACATTCTCATCGATCCGTCCTTCTTCTTAACAAACAACACCGGCACACCCCAAGGTAAGACACTAGGCCTAATAAAGCCCTTATAAAGCAAGTCTTGCAACTGCTCCTTCAATTCAACTCAGGTAGGGCCATACGATACGGCGGAATAAAAATAGGCTGAGTGCCTAGAGCCAAATCAATGCAGAAGTCAATATCCCTATCGGGTGGCATACCTGGCAGGTCTGAAGAAAATACCACAGGAAACTCACGAACCACGGGCACAGAATCCATAGGAGGAACCTCGACACTAAAATCACGAACATACGCCAAGTAGGCCAAACATCCCTTATCAACCATATGCCGAGCCTTCATATATGAGATAAACCTATAGGTAGAATGACCAGGAGTCCCTTTCCACTCTAGACAAGGTAAACCTGGTAAAGCTAAGGTCACAGTCTTGGCATGACAGTCGAAGATATCGTGGTAAGGTGATAACCAGTGCATCCATAATATGACATAAAAATCAACCATATCTAAAAGCAACAAATCTACTCGAGCCTCAAGACCTCCAATCATAACTATACATGAATGATGGACACGATCTACCACAATAGAATCACCCACCGGTGTAGATACATATGCAGAAGCACTCAAGGAATCACTAGACATGACCAGATACGGTGCAAAATGAGATGACACATAGGAGTATGTAGATCCTGGATCAAATAGAACTAACGTATCTCTACTACAAAAGAAAAATACATCTATTTCCAAATTAACTGGTGGCAGATGTCACAATTGCGACAGGGTTCGTAATTGCGAACCCCTTCAGGACCTGTTATCTTCGCAAATGTGAAGAATCTGTCGCATTTGCGACCAAGGGAAAATCCTGTCACCTTTGCATTTGCAAGAAATCAGTCGTATTTGCGACATCGCATTTGCGATAGAAGTGTCGCATTTGCGACCAAGGCCTGCCCAGGCTAGGTTCGCATTTGCGACACCTGGGTCGCAATTCCCATACCTGAGGACTTCGCAATTGCGAAGCCTGAATTCGCAATTGCGGGATCAGAGGCCTGGGCAATATATCAGATACTAGCAAATTTTTCCTAAGTCCACTTTCACTCCGTGACCTATCCAAAACTCACCCGAGCCCTCGGGGCTCCAAGCCAAACATGCACGCAAGTCAAAAAATATCATACTGACTAGCTCATGCGATCAAATCATCAACATCTATGAATTAAACCTCAAATTCATGAAATCACTCAAAAACATCAAAATTACTATTTTCTCAACTATAGGTCTGTTTTACACCAAACCAATTCCGATCTTTACCAAATTTTACAGATTCAACTTAATTATTAATTCATACTTGTACCGGGCTCCATAACCAAGATACGGACACGATACCATCAAGAAAATGCATCAATTCACTTCTAAAAACCTTTATATTTTCCAGAAAATATTTTTCTTTAACAATTCATTTCTTGGGCTTGGGACCTCTGAATTCGATTCCGGGCATATATCCAAGTCCCAAATTTTACTACGGATCCTACGAGACTGTCGGATTAGGGGTCCGGGTCCGGATCCATTTACCAAGAATGTTGACCAATTAAACTTTATTCAATTTTAAAAGCCAATTTCCATATTTTACTTAGTTTTCACATAAAAGCTTTTCGGAAACGAGCCCGAACTATGCACACAAATTGAGGTGAGACAAAAAGAGGTTTTTAAGACCTTGGAACACAGAATAAGGTCATCACAAGATTCTAGTGTTGTGATTTTTATCAGATTCTGAGATGTGGGCCCAGGTGTCGGGTTTGGCAAATTTCGGAAATTTTGATTAAATTTGATAATTTTTGCATGGGCTTTGTTCCTCTACATATATTGATGTTATGATTCTTATTTTGGATAGATTCAGGGTGATTTGAGGCCGAGTCGAGAGGCAAGGGCATTATGGAGTAGATTTTCATCCGGTTTGAGGTAAGTAACGATTGGGAATCTAGACCTGAGGGTATGAAACCCCAGAATTTTGTACTATTTTGATAAATGAGGTGACGTACATGCTAGGTGACAGGCATATGGGTGTGCGCCCATAGGGATTGTGACATTGGTTTGTCCCGTGGCAACTATAGAGTTGTATATTTTTTTATAAACTCTATATGATATCTATGTGTTTTAGAAATGATTCTGCTAACTTGGGCTGAATGCCATGTTTGGGGCCTCGTGCCGTACCGTTTGGACCGTCAGGGGAATTTGATAGAAAGCATTATCCTCAGTCATAGTTTATACTTGTTTATTGTTAAATCTTGTTAATCACTCTATTTTCATATTTATGAAAATGTTTTGGGTTGAGTTTGCACTGAGATGCCCGAGTGGCTTGTGAGACTGATGAGTGAG
>MU727682.1:57847-74908 GCA_026770625.1 Nicotiana glauca | reverse complement strand
TATATATATATATATATATATATATATATACATACATACATGGATCGGGCTGTACGCCGCAACGATATGTTGGATCGGGCTTCACGCCGCAACGATATAGCGCTTGGGTTGTAGGAGCCCCTCCGAAGTCTGTACACCCCCAGTGAGCGCAATCGACTATATGCTTATGGACCGGGCTGCACCCTGCAGCAGTTATTGTAAGATACCTATTGAGCGTGAGTGTTGAGTGTGAGTACTGATAGATGATAGTAGAGCCACGAGTGATTGAGAGGCTATACATATATATGAGTGATACCTTGCCCGAGGGGCTTATTTTTGTGAAAATACTATTTTTCACTCTTCCTCATACTGAGCCTCTTTTGAAAATGTTGAATACATGTTTTTTTTTCCACTGAGGTTCTTATGTTATGATATGTATATGATTTTAAATGTTCGTCACTACACTCAGCCTTTATTTATAATTGTTACTTACTGAGTTGGCGTACTCACATTACTCCCTGCACCTTGTGTTAAGATCCAAGTGCCAGAGAATCCGAGTGAGAGCCGTCTCTTACCTTCAGAACATTCCGGAGATTTCAAGGTAGATGCATGGCATCCGCAGCCCTACCTTCCTCCTTCCTATATTTAGTATTTGTTTTTATCAAACTTATTTTGTATTGAGTAGACAGTATCAGACTATATTTTAGTGGCTCGTGACTAGTGACACTGGGATCGGGCAGTGTTTGATGTTTTTAGTATATTTCTGATTATTTTGAAATATTAGAATGAAAGAATTGTGATCATATTTGATTAGTAAATGAATTAAAAAAAAGACGTTGATGTTTTAAGTGTTGAATCAGCTGGCATAATACTGCGATAAGCGCAATCACGACCGGGGTGGTTTGGGGTCGTGTCAATAATAAATTGAATATAAAGTCCCAATAAGGGATAATACTGTAACTAATGAGACTAGGATAGTGTATATAAATTCGGGAGTATGAATTTCTCTTTATGCCTTGTTATCAAATACATGTAATTACGAGATCATACCAAAATGAAGGAAGGGCTTAGCCATAACATAACTTATCACAATCTTTCCAATAAACAAGTTGAACTCGCCTATTTCCATCTTAATCTACAACAACGATAATAATGATATCATTAAGTTATGAAAGGTACAACTATCCCACAACAAACGACAAGCTTATTTTGTATAAGGGGCAGCATCTCCCCTATAATTTTTACTTCTTCCAAATTCAAGATTACACCAACAACACAAGAACAAAATAATAACAATATATATACATTATTTTCCAGCCTTATATACACCACAAGATAATACAAACAGCCCAACATACCCACCCCAGTCTCTTCATACACAAAATCGACCACTGTAGTAGTGTCAAATGACCCAAAAATATTACGACGAACAACCAACCCACCACCCTGAATTTATATGGTTTTTATCCACACCCTTCCTCTTCCAAAACTCCACAAAACAGTAGTAAAATATGTAGCCCAACAACAACACAAAACAGTCCACAAAATAGTGCGCTATAAATGAATAACTCGAACTCACGGCTTCCGATCACCATCCTGTAAGTTCTTACAAGAATAGAACGACTTACCATGAATTTACAGCATAAAGAATGGATGAAAGAGAGTAGTAAACTTACCTTATGTTTTGGATATCTAATCTCCTATCTTGGTTCTTCAAACTCTAGGTTTTTACCCCCAATTAGAACTTGAAAAGAAGAAAGAACCAATTAGGGTTTGTGAAAATTTTTGGGAGGATTTTTGCAGAGCTTATGTATGGTTATTATGCCCTATTTTTAGTCTAATATATGAAGAAAATAGGCCTTTAAAGGCCTCTTTGGACGACCCGAACTGGCCTATTATTGGTCTCTCATTTAAGCAAGTAAGTGACACACATACTTGTCACCTAGCCATCTGCACAATCTTCCAAAACTGCCCATATATCTCTACTCCAATTTCATATTGATAAAAGGTTTAATGCGTTAGAAGATAGACTCATATATCTTCAATTGGATGGGTGGAACACCCCATAAATCTAACTATATTGGAAGAAAATCGCAGTTACATTTGACCCAAATTTTCAGTAAAACTTATGAACGTAACTTGTGATGACTTTCATTGACTTTTGTTCCACAACTCACTTGACTAAAAAACATAACACACAACTAGCATACAACTAATATAAATTTAACATAACCTCCGTATCATGTTAAGCACCCTAGTTTAACCCCAAATTACATGTTATAACATTTCCAACTTGTCGACATTCGATGAAATATTATTTTCTTCAATTCCTTTAGCTTCTAAACCTTCCAACCCTCTTTTTACTTTCAAATATTATCTTATTTTTTGTCCTACATTGGTTTTCTTACGACGCACTTTTACGTACGAAAATAAAGGGTGTAACATCATTCCCCCCTTGCTAACATTCTTCCTCGAATGTTTACTCTTAGAGACTTTGGAAAATTTTGCCAGAGTCTACTCATACACTAGACTAAAACCAACATGCACGCAGTTAGAAAACATACAAACATACTATGCATGCCACACATGGCCAATGTCTATAAATAGCAACACTTTGCCTTACGCCGCCGTAAATCATTAATACTGAAAGTCAAAAATAAGAGCTTAACTAATGACTTACTAGCCTGAATAGAGCTGTGTTGTAGCATCCCATCTCGAGCCATATCTTGAGTTTGAAATAGGTGGGGGTGTTTCAAACATTATTTCCTCCTTCGCTTCCCACGTCATCTCTTCCACATTCTTTCTTCTCCATAAAACCTTTACGGAGGTTACCTCCTTATTTTGTAGCTTGCGAATTTGTCGATCTAGGATGGCAACTGGAATTTCCTCGTATGATACGTGCTCCATAATCTGTACATCATCCGTGGGCACCACTCGGTTAGCATTGCCAATGCACTTCCGTAGCATAGATACGTGAAAAACTGGATGGACAAACTCCAATTCTAAGGGCAATTCTAACTCATATGCTACTTGGACCACTCTCTGAATGATCCTATAAGGCCCAATGTATCGCGGGCTAAGCTTGACTTTCTTGCCAAACCTCATCACGCCCTTCATAGGTGATACCTTTAAGAATACCCAGTCATTAACCCCAAACTCTAAGTCTTGTCGACGCACGTCAGAATATGACTTCTGACGACTCTGAGCTATCAACAGTCGCTCCCGGGTAAGCTTTACTTTCTCTATGGCCTGCTGAACTAGGTCTAACCCATGTAACCCGGATTCTCTAACATCAAACCACCCTATAAGAGATCTGTAACACCTATACAAAGCCTTGTATGCAGCCATCTGGATACTGGAGTGGTAAATGTTATTATATGCAAACTCGATAAGAGGTAGATGTTCATGCCAACTTCTTTTAAAATCCAACACACATGCTCGTAACATATCCTCAAGTGTCTGAATTGGGCGCTCGTCTTGTCCATCAGGTTGTGAATGAAAATTTGTGATGAGATTCACCTGAGTCCCTAGACCTTCACAAATATGTTGTAAACTGGGCCATACAGTCAGATATAATAGATACTAGTACTCTATGTAGCCGCACTATCTTCTTAATATATAACTTTGCATAATCTTCTGCTGTATATATAGATCTGACCAGTAGGAAATGAGCTGATTTTGTGAGCCTATCAACTATCACCCATATGGAATCGAACTTATGACGAAAACGTGGTAAACCCATGATAAATTTTACGTTTATCGCCTCCCATTACCATGTCCGGATCTCTATAGTTTGTATTAGCCCTCCGGGCTTCTGGTGCTCTACCTTCACCTACTAGAAACTAGGACATTGGGCAACAAACTCAGCAATGTTCTTCTACATATAGTTCCACCAGTACATATCCTTAATGTCATGATACATCTTCGTCGACTCAGGATGAATGAAGTACCACGAATAATGTGCCTCTAAGATAATCCTATCTCGTAGCCCTGCTACATCTAGAACATACAGATGACCCTTGTATTTGAGAACCCTATCTCCCTTGAGCTCTAACAATGGCTTCTTCTGTTGCGGAACTCGTTCTCTCAACTCGACCAACTCTAGGTCCTCGTACTGCCTTTCCTTTACTTTAGCTATGAGAGATGATTTTGTAGTGTTTTGGTGTACAACTCCACTGTCCAAAATTTACTAACTGAACCCCCAAATAAGCCAATTGATGAATCTCTCTAGTTAATTGTCTTTTCCCGGCCTCTACATGTGCTAAGCTACCCATAGATTAACGACTTAAGGCATCTGCAACAATATTAGCTTTCCCTAGGTGGCAGAGAATGTTAACATCGTAATCTTTCAATAACTCAAGCCATTGCCTCTATTATAAATTCAACTATTTCTGCTTGAAGATATATTGCAGGCTTTTATGATTTGTAAATACATCAACATGTACACCATATAAATAATGCTGCCATATCTTAAGTGCATGGACAACCGCAACTAACTCAAGGTCGTGGGTTGAATAATTCCTCTCGTGCTTCCTCAATTGCCTTGAAGCATACACAATTACCTTCCTATGTTGCATCAGGACACATCCTAACACGACACTTGAGGAATCACAATACACAGCATAACTCTCTAGACCCTCTGGAAGTGTTAGAACTGGCGCTAAGGTCAACCTATTCTTAAGCTCTTGGAAACTCCGCTCGCAAGCCTCCATTTATTGAAACTTAGTTGCTTTCTGTGTCAACTTTATCAATGGTGTTGAAAGGGAAGAAAACCCCTCTACGAACCTCCAGTAGTATATTGCTACACCTAGAAAGCTACGAACCTCTGTCGGAGTGGTAGGTCTAGGCCAAGATTTCACGGCCTCAATCTTCTGAGTGTCTACCTTTATACCTTCATCGAATACAATATGCCCCAAGAATGCTACACATTTCAACCAGAACTCACATTTATAAAACTTAGCATACAAATTACGATCACGGAGGGTTTAGAGTACCGGTCGCAAGTGGTCTGCATGCTCGGCCTATGAACGGTAATAAAGCAGAATATCATCAATAAATACTATCACGGACAGATCTAAAAATGGCCGGAATAGGCTATTCATCAAGTCCAAAAATATGGCGGGCACATTCTTCAACCCGAAGGACATGACAAGGAACTCGAAGTGGCCATATCGGGTCCTAGAGGCTGTCTTTGGAATATTTTTCTCCCAAACTCTGACCTGGTGTTACCCCGACCACAAATCTATCTTTGAAAAGCATCTAGTCCCTGCAACCGATCAAACAAGTCATCGATCCTTAGAAGTGGATACTTATTCTTATAGTTACCTTGTTCAGGTGCCTATAATCGAAAAACATCCTCAGCAAGCCATCTTTCTTCTGGACACAGAGTATTGGTGCACCCCAAGGTGAGGCACTGGGCCTGATAAAACCTTTCTCCAACAAATCTTTTAATTGCTCCTTCAACTCCTTCAATTCGGTAGGTGCCATTCTATACGGAGGGATGGATATCGGTTGAGTTCCTGGAAGAAAAGTGATGCTAAAATCAATCTCTCGCTCTAGAGGAATAACTGGAAGCTCATCTGGAAACACATCTGCATACTCTTTGATTACGGGAATAGATTAAAGTGTAGGTATCTCAGCATTTGCATCTCTAACTCGCACAATATGATAAATGCACTCTTTTGCGATCATTTTACTCGCCTTCAGATAGGACATAAACCTACCTCTGGTGTCATTACCTACCCACTCAAGGACTAGCTCAACTTGAAAATAAAATCTGGCTACCTTTGTTCGGTAATAAACTGTGGCATAGCAAGCTGCCAACCAGTCCATGCCATAATAGCATCAATATCCATAACTCTAGCTCAACTAGGTCGGGTCAGGTCTGACGAATATAAAGTGTCACCGTACAACCTCGATAAACTCGTCTAGCAATAATCTATTCTCCGACTAGTGTAAATACCACAAAAGGATCAATTAGTACTTCCCCGCAACAAATGGGGTGATATACAATAAAGTAAATCCTGGCTCTATCAAGGCATAAGCATCGTGAGAGCAAATGGTCAATATACCTATCACAACGTCTGGTGAAGACTTTTGGTCCTGTCGACCCGCTAAAGCAAGATACAGTTCTGATTACCACCTAAACTGGAACCTCTACCTCTGCCTCGGCTTCAACCAGCTGAAGACTAAGACTCGCACCCTGAAGGATGCACAGACATAGATGATCCTATTGCTGAACTCGCTGGTTGTACCATTCCCTCAAAATCTCTATTCAGGCAATCTCACATCATATGCCCCGGACGCCCACATGTATAACAAGCATCAGAACCTGCTCGGCGTTGACCCAAGTGTCCTCTACCACAAATGTCACACCGCGATAGAAATGACTATGCTTTCCCTGAACCTCGCTGTCGCTGCAAACCTGATGCCCGTGAGCTCTCACCTAGTTCTGACTCAGTATAGCGGTCATACCTATAACCCTGTAGCTGAGGTAGCAGAGGCCTAGGTGGCCATCCAAAGTACTGTGGCCTATAACTACCCTAAGACTGCACCTAAGACCTGGGAAATCTCATCCTCTTACGTTGCCCATACCCAATCCTCTTTTTACCCTATTATCGATGCCTACCCCTTTCTATATTGTGGGTGAATACCTAAATCCGGGAGATATCCATACTATCCTGCAATGCAACGGTGGCATATGCCTCGGTCAACTCTGGGGCCAACCCTACTATAAACCTATGACTCCTGTCTTGCATAGTAGCACGGATGGTGCATATCTAGCCAATGAGTCAAAATGGAGACTATACTCTCGAACACTCATATTGCCTTGCTTCAGGGCTAGAAACTGATTGACTCGAGCCTGTCGAATCTTCCGCGGTAAGTACTGGTCAAGGAACACATTTAAAGAGTTCTCCCAATTAGCCGAAGGTGCATCACGTCCCCTAGACCTCTCTCACCCCTCGTACCAAAGGATGGCTATATCTCGAAGTCAAAAAGCTGCAAGCTCAACTGCCTTTTTCTATGTGGCATGCATAACCCGAAAGATCCTGTGAAGCTAATCTATGAAATTCTATGGGTCCTCCCTCTGATATGTCCCCGTGAACTCAGGGGGACTCAAAGCAATAAACTCCCAGACCCTTGAACTCCTAGGAACCCTCAGAAGATACTGCACTAGTTGATGCCCTAGCATGTCGCTGGGTAGCTATCAACTGCGTCAACCAATGCACCGCAATCCTCAAGTCTTGATCTGATGGAAGTGGAGGGAGAACTGGATGTGCAGTCTCCCTAGGAATCACCTCAGGTGGTGGAGGAGCCGGTAATAGCTGTGTAGCGGTCTCGCCCTTGGCCTCAGACAGGGCCTCATCTGCTTAGGGTACACTGCTGGTCCCTTCACCTGCTATTGTATCTCTTCTCTGGCTAGCCGTAGTCTTCCTAGTCACCGCCGTCTATATATGCAAACACCGACACGTAAGTTTAACACAAATTTTCTATAACTCAGTTCTACAATACGATTTAGATTTTAAAGAAGGGTAACCAACTCCTAAATGCCATGTAGTTCCTTGCTTATATAATGTGGTGCACAACACATCTATAAATAAGACCCTACTAGACACGGCTTATAGACTACCTAGGATAGAACTGCTCCGATACTAAGTTTTTCATGCCCCGAACCTGGGGGCGAGACCGGCACTCGATGCCTCACCTAACCTTGCATACCAACTTGCGATTAAGGGACTCTGAACATATAATGTCATACTTTGTCCATGGGGCCACATTTCAAGACAGTTTCCAAAGCAAATTATAAAACTTAATAGAAACTAATGGTGACTAAACATCAATATAAAGTTGGGCCAACAAGGCCGTCATAATTACTACAACTGAAAAACCAACAAAATATACATACAAGGCCTACAAGCCCAGCATAATGCGCTAACTGATAGGATATGTCGACAAGCCTCTACTGATGGATGTACTATGATCGGAACAGGGCCTCGACCTACCCATAACCTATATACACAAGATGTACACAAAACTCTAGACCCAACAACTTCGAAGGACATGGAGCTTACCGATCAAGCTGAACTTGGGCAACACCTACTGAGGAGGTATACCCGTCTCTCTATCTGAACCTGCACGCATGAAATGCAGCGTCCCCAGAAAAGGGGCGTCAGTATGAAATAATGTACCGAGTATGTAAGGCAATAAAATAACTAAAAGTTGAAACTGAACTGATAATATAATAACTGAAAGTAACTGGGAGTCAAAGATGATCTGGAGACATACTTACCTGCTGATACTAACTCAACTCTCTCAATATAGTAAGTAAAATAAATGTTCGGCCCTATAAGGCTCGGAATGTGTAGCTGCTCTATAGTAGTAGGCTCGCTCATAGGTGCTCGGCCATACTAAGCTCTATATCTCGGCCATTCTAGCCTCGATCATAGGCACTCGACCATAGTAGGCTCGGTATATAACTTACCATCAGATCAGAGGTTAACCTCTGCTCTCTTGACTGGAAAAAAGCAATACTCGATTGAATATAAAGTCCCAATAAGGGAGAATAGTGTAACTTTTATTTTTTGAGAACATTGTAACTTATGAGACTAGGATATTGCAGATAAATTCGGGAGTATATATGAATTTCTCTTTATGCCTCGTTATCAAACACATGTGATTACGAGATCATGCCAAAATGAAGGAAGAGCTTAGCCTTAACATGCCTTATCACAATCATTCCAATCACCAAGTTGAACATGCCTCTTCGCATCTTAATCTACAACAATGATAACAATACTATCATTAAGTTATGGTTACAACTATCCCATAACGAACGACAAGCTTATTTTGTATTAAAATGGGTAGCATCTCCCCTATAATCCTTACTTCCTCCAAATTCAAAATAACACCAACAACACAAGAACACAACAATAACAACATATATACATTATTTTCCAGTTTTATATACTCCACAAGATAATACAAACAGCCTAACACACCCCAATCTCTTCATACACAAAACCACCACCGTAGTAGTGTCAAATGACCCAAAAATGTTACGACGAATGACCAGCCCACCACCCTGCATTTATTTGGTTTTTCCCCACACCCTTTTTCCTCCAAAATAGTAGTAAAACATGCAGCCCAACAGCAATACTGTCCACAAAATAGTCCGCTACAAGTGAATAACTCGAACTCACGACTTCCGATCACCATCCCGTGAGTTCTTACAAGTATAGAACGACTTACCATGAATTTACAGCCAAAAAAATAGATGAAAAAGATTAGTAAAATTACGTTATTTGTTGGATAACTCAGATCCTATCTTGGTTCTTCATAGGTTTTTACCTCCAATTAGAACTTGAAAGGGAGAGAAAATCAATTAGGGTTTGTGGGAAATTTTTGGGAGGATTTTTGCATAGCTATGTATGGTTATTATGTGCTATTTTTAGTCTAATGTATTAAGAAAATAGGACTTTAAAATGCCTCATTGAACGATTGGAACTAGTCCGTTATTGGTCTCTCAAAGCAAGTAGGTAACACACATATTTGTCACCTAGCCGTCAGCGTAGTCTCAGAAAACTGCCCATATCTCTCTACTCCGATGTGGCATTAACAAAAATTTTAATGATTTAGAAAATAAACTCATAGATATTCAATTTCATGGGTGGAACACTGCATAACTCTAAGTATGTTGGGAGACAATCGAAGTTATATTTGACCCAAATTCTCAGTAAAACTTATGAACGTAACTTGTGATGACTTTCATCGACTTCTGTTCCCCAACTTACTTGACTTCAAAAAATAACACACGACTATTATACGACTAATATAAATCATAAAATAACCTCCGTATTATATTAAGCACCCTACTCACGCCCCAAAAGTACATGTTATAACATTCCCAGCTTGTCCACTTTCGACGAAACATTGTTTTTATCAATTTCTTTAGCTTCTAAACCTTCCAACCCTCTTTGTACTTTCAAATATTATCTCATTTTTTGTCCTACATTAGTTTTCTTACGATGCAATTTTAAGTGCGAAAATAGAAGGTGTAACATCGACATCAATTAGGTTTAATATGAACATATGAACTAAGCAAACATAGGGAGATTAGGAATCAACTTAGTTAACTACACATGATTCTAAAATTAGGACTTAAATAGAGTTGAGGCATTAAAAGTGCAGAATGACATTAAGACAAATAAGATTGCATACAATGTAGCATAGTATCCAAATCATATCTCACAGAACTTCAAATAGCATGTTTGCAAGGAACATGAACACAAGCAAAAGGAAATAGAATTGCAAGGGTAGAGAGCACTAACTAGTCGCAAACAAACGAGCAAAGAGTGAGACACTTAAAATCTCATAAATGATTCAGTAATAGCAATTGAGGGAGAATAGTGAAACCCCAAATCCCCAGTGCTTCAGAGTTCAAAAGAACCTCGAGATGGGCTTCGAGCAGTGCTTGCATAGGAGGAGGTCGTTGACAACGTCATAGTGGCCTTGGCTTTCAGCCGGCCACTGAATAATTAGATATAATAGTTGCAGAGCAAAAGAGAGTAAGTGAAGTGAGAGGCACAGTAGTGATTAAGATCCTTCCTTAGGAGAATTGGGGGAGGGGTTTATATAGTGCTCGAAGTACCCAGATCAAAAAAGGAAAACATCAACCAAACCACAAAAGTAAGTAAAGAATCTCATGAAAACCGATTTTGAACTAGATTGGGCTCAATCAAGCAAACCCCAGTTCAGATGAAAAATTAAAATAGCCAAAGATCAGGTTAAGTATAACCTATGTGACCTTGAGTTGGATGTGTTGGACCATGAACACACCAAATATTTAGAATCAAAGCCGATGAAGAACTTCCATAAACAAATCGGTACCGAACAAACCAAGCCAAGAAATAGAGAACATGTTTGACTCAAAAAAGGAAAGGAAAATACGGATGATCTCCATGTCGGATTAGATTTGGGCTAGGGTGAGGTGGCTAGGTTTTAGGGGAGAGGCAGAGCGTGTGAGGGCGGCGGAGATCGGGGGAATGGTCTCTAGGGATTGGGTTAATAAGTAAAGGGAGGGCTTATTTGTGGGTCGTTAATCATTTGAGACCAACGGCCGATATTAAATGGGAGGCGAGATGATTTAAAAATAGCATCCTGGCCGAGTTGGTGATAAAGGGGTCGTTTGGCTTGGGCCTGGGGTTTGGGCTTAGGATTTTGGGCCGATTTGGTCCGGGTGTAGCCTAGTTTTTGGCTTGGAATTTTAAAATACAAAAATTAATAAAATAAATTTAAAAAAATGATATAAAAATGCTATTTTGAGGTTACAAAAACAACAACAACAACCACAACCTAGTAAAATCCTACAAGTAAGGGGTCTGGGGTGGGTACTATACCCAGACCTTACCTCTACACAGATGGAGTAGAGATGTTGTTTTCGATAGACCCTCAGCTCAAGAACACAAAAAGGACAAAAAAGAAAATATATCAGTACCATCAATAGAAACCATAGAAAAAATAATAACATTATAGGAACTTGAAAAAATAGTTGAAACGCAATAACAATAACCAGTAAATAAGGCTCGTTGCTATAGAAAATGGGAGAATAGTGTGAACGCAACATTAACCACTAGTAATCTAAGACAAACCCTATCAGAATGGACTCATATCCAGAACGAAGTAGAAAAAAGCTCAACTACCTCCTAACCTACAACCCTAATGCTCGATCTCCACACCTTCCTATCAAGGGCCATGTCCTCGAAAATTCGAAGCCACGCCATGTCCTGCCTGATCACTTTTCCCTAATACTTCTTAGGCCACCATCTACCTCTTCTCTTACCTGCCAAAAAAACCGCTAACACCTTCTTATCGGGATATCAGGGCTTCTTCTCCGCACATGCCCAAACCATCTGAGCATCGCTTCCCGCATCTTGTCATCTATAGGAGCCATGCCCACCTTCTCCCTAATATCTTCTTTCCTAGTCTTATCTATCATAGTGTGCCCACACATCCACCTTAACATCCTCATTTATGTTACTTTTATCTTTTGTATATGTGATTTCTTAACCGGCTAACACTCTACCCCATAAAATATGGTTGGTCTTACCACCGCTCTATAAAACTTACTTATGAGTATCAATGGAACTTTCTTGTCACATAGAACTCTAGATGCTAACCTCCATTTCATCCAAACCACCCCTATACGGTGTGTTACATCCTCGATGATCTCCTAATCCTCTTGTATAACTGACCCAAGGTACTTAAAACTACTTTTCTTAGGGATGACCTGTGATCCAAGCCTCACGTCCATGACTACTTCTCTCGACTTGGCATTGAACTTGCATTCCAAGTATTCTGTCTTAGTATTGATCAACTTGAAACTCTTAGACTCAAGGGCATGTCTCCAAACCTCCAAACTCTCATTAACATTGCATAACATCTCGGCAATCAGAACTTTTCCATCAGCATATAGCATACACCATGGCACCTCCTCTTGAATGTCATGTTAGTGCGTCCATTACTAGGGAAAATAAGAATGAGCTGAGCGCAGATCCTTGATGTAACCCCATAACAACCGAGAAATGATCTGAGTATCCTCCCACTATCCTAACCTGATTCTTAGCTCCATCATACATGTCTTTGATTGCTCTAATGTAATCTACTGGCATACGTTTTATCTCCAAGCATCTCCAGAGAACCTCCAAAGGGACCTTGTCATACGCTTTCTCCATGTCAATAAATACCATGTGCAGATCCTTCTTCCAATCTCTATATTATTCCACCAACCTCTTAATAAGGTGGATAGCTTCCATGGTCGAACGATCCGGCATGAACCTAAATTGGTTGTCGGATATATACATTGTCTTCCTCACCCTCACTTCCACCACCCTCTCCCAAACTTTCATGGTATGACTTATAACTTGATACCCCTAAAGTTCTTACAACTCAGGATATCACCTTGATATTGTACAACGGTACCACTGTACTCCACCTCCGCTCATCTGGCATCCTCTTCATCCTGAAAATAACATTAAATAGCCTAGTCAGCCATTCCAAGTCTGCTCTACTCACACACCTCTAAAATTCTACCAAAATTTCATATGGCCTAGTTGCTCTGCCCCTACTTATCTTACGCATAGCCTCTATGACCTCATCAACCTTAATACGCCGACAATACCTAAAGTGTCGATGACTCTCCGAATTCCCCAAGTCACCTAGCACAGCATCTCGATCCCCGTATTCATTTAGAAGTCTATAAAAGTAAGTTTTCTCTATCCACTTAACCTGAGACTCCCCCATCAATACTCTACTATCCTCTTCTTTAATGCATCTCGCTAGATCCAAATCCCGAGCCTTCCTCTTTCTCGCCTTAGCCGGCCGAAGTAACTTCTTATCCCCACCTTTGTCCCCCAGATCCTCGTACAGCTGGCCAATCACTACAGTCTTGGCATCCATGATGTCCACCTTTGCCTCCTTCTTCGCGACCTTATACCTTTCCATGTTCACTCTCCCCTCCTCACCTGAGTTCCCTACTAACTTCAAGTACGCCGCCTTCTTCATTTCCACTTTTCCTTGGACCACATCATTCCACCACCAGTCATTTTTGTTTCCACCAGAGAAACTCTTCGAGTCCCCTAACACCACTCTCGCAGACTCCCTTACAGAGTTCCTATCATTGAACACATAGAGCTCGTATTCCCACGACTTATCCAAGCTCTCATAGTCGATATCCCCTCCAACTCCTGTGCTTTATCCTTAGTCAAGGCTCCCCACCTGATCCCCAGTCGTCCTCGAACAGACCTCTTTTTCCTCCTTATCATGATACCGACATCCATCACCAAGAGTCTATGTTGTGTTGCGAGGGTCTCTCCTAGGATAACCTTGCAATCCTTGCACAACCCTTTATCACATCTCCTGAGGAGGAGATAATCAATCTAAGTCTTTGCCACCATACTTTAGAAAGTAACCAAATGATCTGCCTTCTTCAAAAAAAACTAGAGTACATAATCACCAATTCAAATGCCTTAGCAAAATCTAATCGCGAAATTCCTCCTCCAATCTTGTCCCCAAAATCGAAATCGCCATGCACCTCGCCATAGCCACCAGTAGTCGACCTGATACGTCCATTGAAATACCCTCCTATAAATAACCTCTAAACAGGCGAAATACTATGCATAATCTTATCCAACCCCTCCAAAAAGCGCCTTTTAACCTCCTCATCCTAGCCTGCTTGAAGTGCGTAAGCGCTACGACTTTTAGGGTGGACTCTCCAACCACTAACTTAATAACCATTAATCTATCATTCACCTGCCTAACCTCTACCACAGACTCTTCAAGTTCCCTATCCATCAAAATAACCATTTTGTTCTTACCATTCTTGACTCCAAAATACCACAACTTATATCTATCTGCATCCCTCGTCTTCGATCCTACCCACCTAGCATCCTAGACAGAAGCTATATTGACCTTCCTCTTTTGGAGTATCTTAGCCAACTCTACAGACTTATCCGTCAATGTACCAATGTTCCATGACCCTACCCTCAACCTATAGGCTCCCTTATTTCCCTTAACCCCTTGCCTCCCATCCCACCCTTGTCCCCTACCCCACACCCTACTGCACCCCTACCCCCACCCCCTGAGGACATGACCTTACTCTATTTTCCCAAACCAAAACCAGTATACCTATGACATACTAAGGCAAAACACTAACAAAAAATAGGAAACAGACCAAACTAGAATATAACAAGTTATAACTACAGGCACGTTAATAGTATGATTAAACTAATGCTAACTAAAATGGCAACAATTTAACTAACACAACAAAGAGAAACAGAAAAGCGGGAGGTACCAACTCCCGAGGATAGAACTTAGAAATTTGACTTAGAGCACACCGAGATTGTGGCAATGCAATTAAATTCAAGTCAATGCAAGAATGCTGCTTATTAAAAAGGTAAAAATAGAGCAATAATGTTATAGCGAATAAATGAAAGAGCAATGCAACTACTAAACAAAAAGATCAATCAATTTAACAGGAAAGATGGAATATGGCGCCTCTGTCGTCTTTCAAAATACTTTTAAAAAATAGAATATAATTTTAAAAATATATAAAAGATTTATTTGACCTAAATAACATAATGAAGAAATTATTCAAAAACAGTGGCTACTATTGCAAATGGCATGCAAAATGATATAAAATGCAAATATAATTATATAAAAGTAAAAATATTATAAAATATGCATTTAGGTAAAAAAAAATTAATCTGGACAATTATCACCCAAAAAATAATTTTGAAGGAGTAATTAATAAATATTTATCAACTAAAATACCAAAAATCAAATCTAAAAGCTTTAAAAGGATAGAAATTATTTGTATGAACTCTTGTAATATAAATTTGATGATAATACAAAAAATAATATTTTAAAAATATATGAAATACTTTATCAAATATGAGTGCAAAATTGAATATCAATAACAACAATAACAACAGAACACTGCATATAGGGAAAACAGCTCAAATACTAATACTCTCAACTAGAACACAATTAGATGAGAAATAGGCATGCTTTTCGGATATAACAGTTAAGGAATCAACTCCTCCACATAATTTACTTAGACAAGTATTTGACAAGATAAAACTGTAATATCATGCTTTAAACAATATATAGAGACATCAAATACCAATTAGCATGAGGAGGAATAATTATGCTCGCATGTCGGTTATACGTGCCAAATCAACAAACATTCACTGTTTAAATATCAACTACACATAATCTCAGCACATTCGTAGTGCCTGGCACAAAGTACCCCTCAATCATACTCTCAGGGTGCCTAACAAAGTACCCTGAATCATACTCTAAGCACTCTCAGGGTGCCTGGAAAAATGCCCATGGACACATACACACACATACTCAGCGTTGTACGGGTACCAGACATAAGTCTCTCCCTAAGCACATATATGAGTCATATGCCTGCACCCATAGGTTAATACCTGACTCTGGAGGGCGGTTCCTAGCCCAAGTATTGACCGGATCTAAGTCAATGATCAATACTTAGCATTGTACGGGTACCAGGCATAAGTCTCTCCCTAAGCACATATATGACTCGTATGCCTGCACCCATAGGTTAATACCTGACTCCGGAGGGGTGGTTCCTAGCCCAAGTACTGATCAGATCCAAGTCAACGATCAATATCAATCAGCCCAATATGGGTGCCCAGTGTATGTGACGTCACTATCAATACCACTCAGCCCAACATGGGACTGTGTCACGACCCCAATCCCGGTCGTGAAGGCGCCCAACACAATTGCTAGGCAAGCCCGACCATTTACACTCTCAACCCGAGCATGAAGCTCAAAACCAGTTATTTGAATATCATTAACAACAATAAAACTAAAAGATTATGCTGAATATCACTATAACACAGAATATACTCCCAAAGACCCGGGGGTCATGAGTCTAGAGCCTCTAACAATACAGTATAATAAGACTCCAATAATACATAGTCTCAAAACTGCGGAAAGATAACAAAAGAGATAGGGGAGGAGTCGGGTCCTGCGGACGTCAGGCAGCTACCTCGACAACTCCGGATAAACTCTGAAATCAGCAAAAGCTCAACTAAACTCCCGGGATACCTGGATCTGCACACATGGTGCAGGGAGTAAAGTGAGTACTTCCAACTCAGTGGTAATAGACATATATAATGACTGAAAGTAAGAAATCCTGAGGTACAACAATGCAAAGCTATAACCAATACTCCTACATATTTAACAGTGTAATAACAACAATTAATGACAGATATCACAGGTAGGTATAGATGTATGAATGCAATGCAATGCACATGACCGCTGCAGCGTACAGCACGATCCATTTGGGTACCCGCGCTCACTGTGGGGATTCAGACTCCGGAGGGGCTCCTACAGCCCAAGCGCAATATCATCGTAGCATTCGCTGCGGCGTGCAGCCCGGTCCACAATCAGTCCAGTTATATATGCATGCAAGCCATACGGGCAAAATCAAGTTTACCATTTTCGGTTCCATTTAACAGGTATTATAGTTTAAGTGATTTAAAACCTTAGAAATTT
>MU727682.1:35119-50314 GCA_026770625.1 Nicotiana glauca | reverse complement strand
CTAAAATCATCAATTCACATCGGATTCAAGCCTAAGTTTCTTAAAAACTTCCGAATTGCACATTCGATCAAAAACCTAACCAAACGACATCCGAATGACCTGAAAATTTACAAACATATCCAAAATCACCTAACGAAGCTACTGCAACTCTCGAAATTCCATTCCGACCCTCGGATCAAAATATCACCTATCAACCGGAATTCGCCAAAATTCAAACTTCGCCAATTCAAGCCTAAATCTAGACCGGACCTCCAAACTCAATTCCGATCACACTCCTAGGTCACAAATCATCCCCCGAAGCTAACCAAATCACTGGAATTCACATCCGAGCCTTCTAACTATATAGTCAACTTTCGATTGACTTTTCCAAAACAAGCTTCCTTTTAAGAGGCTAAGTGCCTCATTTCCAACTAAAACCAATTCAATTATATCCGATTCATTCAAATACTGATATTGAAACATAGAGCAAAATAATATGGGGGAAACAGGGCGATAACTCACATGACAACGGGCTGGGTCGTCACAACCTAGCATACACCTCACCTCACTATCAATACCAACATGACTCTATGTTCCATGATCAGTCATCAATCCGCTCAAAGTCTCCATATGCTAACATCTCACAAAAATATAATTCAAAATATCATATGGAAAATACCAACATGCCACAATTCAACTCAAACTTGTGTCACACATAGGGACACCAACAACATGTGAGATATCATATAAAAAGTGTATAGAGACAAAGATATAAGACGCGAAAATTATATCATGACTGAAGAGTATGACTACGACTATGGAAAATAGCTCAACATAGAAAGAATCACCCTATCATGCCTCAACAAATAATCAAATATCCTAGACATGATTTCTAGCATGAGTGGTAGCTCAGGTAGTCATAAAATGGAGAAAGCGCAATATTAAGGAAGCACGATAGAAAACAAGGCATATAATAGCCTAAGGTCTATGTAGATCATGAATAACCACGGTTCACGCATATACACTCGTCACCTTGCATAAGTGTCACCCTAACATATAACAAATATCATAGCCAATGGGGAAAATACTTTCAATAAAACCCTAGGCAAGATACTTACCTTATTTGGGCTAGTCTTCAACCTCGAATCGTGTCAAAACCTCAATCTAGCCATCAAATCGTGCAAATTCAAACCAAACATCATCCAAGGAAGTCAACAACACCATAGGAAGAAATCCTAATTCACAAAGCTTCAATCTTTGAAGAAATTTCTGTGATTCATGCCATGTCGGATGAGCAAGATATGCGTCCCGATTTTATTGGATAAAGACCACCGCACTTCTCCCTCTATATAGCACTCCAAAACTCAACAAAAGTCAACTCGAGCCCACATCCCCAAAATATAAAGACCTATAACCTGCCGAGTCCATATATGTAATTAGTTTTCAAAACTGAATTCAAATCGGTACTTAAATATCAAAAATACACTCTCTAAAGGGTAGGAGAAACCCCTAAATTTCCTTCTTAGATTCACCAATCAAATACCAAAATTGAAGCTAAAATCATGAATAATAATTAAATCTCAGTTAAGAACACTTGCCCTAACCTTGTGTGTGAAAATCGCCTAAAATTTTGCTCCAGTCCGAGCTCCCAATCTCAAAATATAAAATAATGAGCTAACCCTTTGAAGATATACCTCTGTCAATCATCCTCGTATCTGCGGTCACTAGGCCTTAGGTGCGATGTCGCTTCTTAACTTCGCTTCTGCAAACTCCATCCCACATGCCAAATATCGATTTTGCGATAAAGCCTCCTTAGGTGTGGCACAACAAGTGCAACCGACCTCCTACATCTACGGTCCTCCCTCGATGCTGATGACAACCTCACATCTGTGGTCCACCCTTCGCAGATGCAATTATGACACAACCAAACCCCCGCATCCGTGATATTAACCCAGCATGACCAACAAGCACTTATGCTCACAAAGCAGTGCAAATGCGACTCTATATCTATGCAACCACTCTCGCATGTGTGAATGCACCAAAACCAGTTGTGCAATCACAATCCAAAGTGGTCTAAAACCACCCTAAAACTCACCGAGAACCACGGTTCATACCAATAAATCTAAATACATTATACAAACTTATTCAAAGTCTCAAAACACCACGATTAACATCAAAGCCAAGAATCATAGGTCAAGATCATTCTCTTAACTTTCTAATATTCAACTTTGTCGAACGCATCCAAGCCGCACTCACATATTTCAGATCTCAACCAAACCTTACACACAAGTTCCAATCGACAAAATGAACCTAATCCAAGTTCTGTATCAACTTTCGAACACGATACCATCAAAGTCAACTCCCGATCAAACTTGTAAACTCTCAAATTCTTCAAATTGTAACTTCCGACAAATAGGGCCAAAACCTTGTAGGAACATCCAAATTCAAATCGGAATACATGCCATCAAATGTCTATTCCAAGATTATTTACTCAAAAGTCATACCTTGGTCAACTCTTCCAACTTAAAGCTTTTGAATTAAGAATTATTCTTCAAAATCCACTCTAAACATCTCAAAAATCAAAACCAACGATACACGCAAGTCATAATACTCCATATGAAGCTACTCAAGGTCTCAAACCGCCGAATAAAATTCTAAAGCTCAAAACAACTGGTTGGGTTATTATAGAAACATGAATAACCAAAAAGATGAGGTAAGAGGAAGAGATAGTCTCACTAGGCGTACTAAAATTTGTAGACAATAAAATTCGTGTCAAGAAAATAATCTAGACAAAACAAATATTGCAACAATTACAGTATTTTATATTGAGTAATATGAGTGTAAAATCTCTATGAATCCTCTTATTCTTCTTTTCTAAGATAGATAAATTCTTAGGCTTTTGAATTTCATCTTAAACTTATGCTTGTTTCCCCGAACGATGATCGTCAATTCAACTGGCACAAAATTTGATTTGAACCCACACTTCTTAAACCTTGATTTGTCCTTTTTTCTTGATCTAGAACTTGATTTATTGATTTTAAACTTGGTTGCTTGAAGCTTGAAGATTGACGAGAAATTTGCTGGCGTTTGATTCATGAACTATGTAACAACCGGACCGGTCGTTTTCTGTAATTGCCCCCCGTTACCCATTTTGATGTGTCACATATTTATGCTTATAATTTTATGACTTATGGGATTAGTTAGTTTCGATCGGGGAAGCTTTCGGGTTATTTTGGGCCCTTTGATTCTTGACTTAGAAGCCTAAGTTAAAAATGTGGACCAAACTTTGAATTTTGGGGAAATGACCCCGGAACAATGTTTTGATGGATCTGATAGCTTAGTATCATAATTTGGACTTGGGCATATACCTGGAATTGATTTCGGAAGTCCGTAGGTTGATTTGTGTCATTTTATTAAAATTTGGCAATTTAAAGTTGAAAAGTTTGACCGTAGATTGACTTTTAGCTATCAAGCTCGAAATTTGATTTTGGAACTTGAAATAGGTCTGTTATGCATTTAGAACTTGTCTGCAGAATTTGGTATCATTTGGTGTTAATTTGATAGGATTCAGACGTTTAGTTGTAATTATAAAGATTCTTTAACTTTACTTTGAAATTCATGAGTTTCAGTGTTTGATTCGTAGTTTTAGATGTTACTTTTGTGTTTTGATCATGCAAGTGAGTTTGTATGATAATTTTAGACTTGTATGGATGTTTGGTTTGAAGCACTGAGGGTCCGGATGAGTTTTGGACATGTTTCGGAAGGTTTTGAACTAAAATGCAGAATCTAGTGTGCTGATGCTTCAGGTATCGCATTTGTGAACACCAGGTTCGCAATTGCGAGCTTAGCAAGGGGGCCTTAGGTATCGGAATTGTGATACCTGGCTCGCAATTGCACAGTGACTTAGGATTTTGGGTAGCTCGCATTTTCGACTAATCTGTCGCTTTTGCAAAAGGACAGGGTTCACATTTGCGAACCCATTTCTCACAATTGCAAAATCCTTGTAGACTGGTCAAAGGCCTCATTTTCAATGAATTTTTTGCAAATGCAAGTGTTTGAAATTGCGAACCCATGTCACAATTGCAACGTTTGCAAGTGATTAAAAAGACTGAAAGTCTGGATTTCATCTCATATTCTCTTATTTTATAACCCTAGACTCGGTAGGAGGCGATTTAGAGAGGGAATTTTCATCTACAAGCTTTGGGTAAGTGATTCTAATCTATTTCCAATAATATTCTATCAATATATCTTAGATTTTTAACTTCAAAATCATGTGAATCAAAGTAAAAATTTTATGAAACTTTGTCAAGTTTTTGAAAAATAAAAATTTGAGTTTTGAGCGTCGATTTGGACTCAGATTTTGAAACTAATTACATATATGAACTCGTGGGGTCCTGGGTAGTCGAAATCTACCATTGGAGTTGGGTTTTGAATGGATATGCCCCAATTGACTTCGTTGACTTTCTGGGGAAAAAAATGTAAAGATCATAGCTTTATTAGTTGTAATTGATTTTCCTGCATTATTTGATGATATTAAGTCAATTTTGGTTAGATTTGAGTCGTGTGGAGGCGAATTTTAGGGGAAAAGCTATTTCCTAGAGTTGGATTAGCCTAGTTGAGGTAAGTATCTTGCCTAACTTTGTGTGGAGGAACTACCCCTTAGGATTGGGATTGATTGATTCATTTGTGATATGTGAACGCCGTGTATGCAAGGTGATGAGTGGGTACACGGGTTGCACGTTGTATTTGTTAGGCTGCTTAGACTCTTTCCATGCTTTAATTGAAATGTCATATCATGTTGTAAATTCTCATAGTTAATCGATTCTTCTTTGTGTTAGTCTATCCTTACATGTCTTAAATGACTTGTTTAACACTTGTTCTACATCCTACTTGATAAATTTCTCTTATGCTTTAGTTGAACTTGTTTCCCTTTTTATTGTCACATGTTATCTCTTTCATTGTTGATTATCATCATTTGAAGTCATTGTACATGTTATCTTTTTCATTATTGATTATCATTATTTGAAGTCATTGTACATGTTATCTCTTTCATTGTTGATTACCATTATTTGAAGTCGTTGTTATACTTTATCTCTTATATTGTGGGTTATTCTTATTTAATATGGTGGTTACACATTGTATTTCTCATTGTTGAGTTATTGATTTTGAAGTTGTGAAAGTTTGTATCACATTGAGGCGAAGTTGTTATTTGTTGAGACATCCTTCTTGTTGAGAAATTAACATTCATTGCTTGTGATGATATTCTTGTACACATTGTGGTTGAACCATTGGATATTATCATGAAAACATTGATATTGTTAATTACTAGCAAGTTGTGACATGGGAACTTGGGGTGCGAGTTTTTATTGTGGTGTGAAATTGACGCGCATGCAGCGGTATAAGGATAGGGGTTAATGTGCATACGGTGGCATAAGGTGGGACTTATGTGCATGTTTCTTGTAAGAGAATTACATGAATCCATGCGGCATCATAAGGTGCGCTAAAGTGCGTGTAGCTATTTCAGAAAAATGCTTTTAAAACTATTTAAATGCAAGGCTGGCATAACGGTATAAGGAAAGATTGTGATTGAAATTGAAAAATGTGAATACGAAGCGGTACCTCGGTCGTGATTCTTGTTATATACGAGGCGGTACCTCGATTTTGATTCTTATTGTACACGAGGCAGTGCCTCGTATGATTCTTGTTATTTATCTCATGTTGCAATGAGTTATTCGGTGAGAACACTTCATGTTGTTTTGTTCTTCCTTGTTCTATCAGTTATTGTTCGTACATGAATAATGTGGTTCTTCTCAATTGCTACCTTGTCGTTATCTCTATGCTTACAATCCATTCATTAGTCGATGTTGTTAACTTATTTCATATTGCTTATTCTCTGCTTTCATTACTTCATGTTAGTTTGTTTTTATCCTATTTATTATATTCTAGTAGGAGTCTTGACCTAGCCTCGTTACTACTCTACCGAGGATAGGCTTGATACTTACTGGTTACTGTTACAGTATACTCATATTATGCTTCTGCACATCTTTTTGTGCAGATCCAGGTACGACTGCTAGTGCCAGACGTTAGTAATTAACTATTAGCTTCTTCTTGGAACTTCAATGTATACCTGCTCGGCGTCCGCAGGCCTCGGAGTCACCTTCCTTTATCTTTACTTCTTGTTGTATTTTCATTCAGACAGTGATGTAGTAGACATTTTAGTTTACTTTGTAGAGCTTGTGACTCAGTTCCACCGATTTTTGGAAGTGTGTTGTTGATATTCTATTTCAGATGAATATATCAGCTTATCAAGCTTGATTTAGTATTTTTGTTAATTATTTTTGTCACGTTGTTATTAAATGTTAGGCTTACCTAGTCGTAGAGACTAGGTACCATCACGACATCCTATGGAGAAAAATTAGGGTCATCGGCAAGCTCCCACTTGCTTCTTGTTATGATTTTTGTCCCTCTTTTGAGTTATGAAAACCCCTTATTTATAGTTGTAAGAGAGAAGAGTTGTGATAAAGACAACCTCTTGTTCTTAGATTTGACTAATTGAGTTGAATCACCGACCAATCAGATTGAACCAGTGAAAAAATTGCATGTGATTGGCCAAAACATCTCACTTGTACAAGTGAGCCCGTTCTATTTGTCTTTAATTTGACTTGGCATGCCTTGTTCATTTTGATATGCAGCACGATCTTATTGGCTCGTTGTTTGACTTGGTCGGCCACGTCATTTGACACATGGCACTAAATTGAGCCTTTAGGAAGATGACATCTTGGGCTTAATAAAGTGGGCTCATCACTTGTAGCCCAATTAAATGGGCTAGCCTAATAAATTTGAACTTATTTATTTAACTCGTACTAGTTCCACGTTGCACGTTTAATTTATCTAATATCATTCTTATAAATTTTGTATTGCAATATATTGAGTTCTTATCATATACAGACTTAAGAATTTTTGTTTAATTTATAAAGGTATTTGAACACACATAAATTGCAAATTAAAGCTTATTTTAAATTTTATCTATTATTTCAACTTCACTTTTAAATCGAAAACTTTGAAGCTAAAAGTTTTTTTTGGTTATCTCATATGAAGTAATGTTTCACTCACAGATGTTTAGCTTTAGTGGGTGTTTGGACATAAGAATTTTCAAATTCCGGGGAAAAACTGTTGGATTATTATATGCAGCGGAAGCAATCTAGACAACTAGTATAAAAGGAATTTCATGGGTTACATCTTGAAGCTTGAACACGGCTCTTCAGTCACGTGAGCCTTCAATTTCATATCGTCTCGTTGAAATCTCCACCACCCCCACGATCATGATCTCCGAACATTCCACGGTCTTCTACTGTATTACCCAAATAATATCCGAAAATAGTAATTTCGTGTGGGCATAGGAAAATATGGCTGAAATTCGGCCACCGTGCCTCTCTCCTCTAGGTGGAAAATCTTATGTATTTATAGCACATGTTTTAAGAGTTAAAACCCTTTTCCAAAACCTGTTAGGTTTTCCTTTTCACCCGAAAAGGAATTCCTTTATTTCCTATTATTTAGGCACAGCAGAGACCACAAAATTTAATTAACAAGGCTTCCAATTATGGAATTAATTTATAATTTTTGAAATAATATCCACCATAATTAATTACGAATTATTCCACTAAAAATTCGTAATTGCACTCCTTATTAAATTCAAAATTCATCCATTAAATCTTATTTAACTCCCCAAGTTAAGATACAGATACTAATCAATAAAACTAAAATGCTGATGATTTAATTTATTCATTATTTCCTTAGACTTTCGTTTAACTTATTTCATGTGTCGGATACAAAATCTACCGGCCGAGTTTACACATGAAAACTTATAAGCTTTCATAAAGGTGTATCATCAATCTCTAAACTGAGACATGGATTTCATCAACTAACTATTACTTCGCCAATGTACAGTATTACTGTCAGATTTACCAAGCATATTGACCCACGAAAGAATCTCGCCTTTTAATAAATCAAAACAATAATAATATACACAGTTAATAATAATTATATTAAGATTAAGAGTATAAGTACATTTAATGGCTAGAGAGTATATTTTATCAAGTCGGTATAAAATACTTATCTCTACTTGGTCTGCTCAATACGTACAAAATGTACTAGCACAAGAAGTTGGAATTAAACCATTCCCATAATCAAGATAAATTATATTTAATCTTGTGCTACAATCATTCCTGATGGTGTCCAATTCCATCATTAGATTGCGAACTCAAACTTTATACTTATAAGAACCGATGATTTAATCTTTCGTGTATAAGCTAAACTCTATACACTAAATCATCTACTATATAAACAAAGGACACAGACTAATATATAATTCATTTAAAACTTTATTAAAACTGAATAAATAATTATTTCATAATAAATACTATATCTAAACCAAGCCCATGGTTAATACTATATATCCCAATAATCCCCCACTTAGACTTTAACCATGACAATTATTAAAATATATTATATCCAAATGCATGGTTAATAGTATATGCCCTAACAATCTCCCAATTAGACTCATAACCTTGCATCTACAATTTTCTCGATCATTCTTTTTCATAACTATTACAAGTTTTCACAAAATAAGGTTTTGTTAAAGAATGCTGCCAATTTATTTTCTGATGCAATCTTTGTCTAATAATGCTTTGTCATAACTATCTAGTTTGGTATTAAACTCTTCAGGGATCCTGTTACTGAAATTATCCCAAGAGTGTACACCGAACTATAATCTTCTTTAGCATTCTCCACTACGACGAAGTACTACTAATATTACCTTCATTATCTTACAGTATTGAAATATTAGTGACTTCTTACTATAGTGTTTAATGTTCAAACATGAATCCCATTTTATAAAGGCATTATGTCTATTAACATTCTCCAGCTACTTAATATAATGGAACGTCAATCCTAACGTGTGGGTTTTGATGTTCTAGCATCTAGTTATTTCTTTGTCTAGTTCCTGTAAAACTAGTTTACTTCTAGGAACATGGTTTATTAAGTAGTCCTTATCTAGAAAACTGCATTTGTTTTAACAATTGCATTATTTTTTTTAGGACAATAAAATAAAACTCCATTCATTTTCTTGGATATTCAATAAACATGCACCTATCCATTCTTAGTTTCAACTTACATATCCGCTTTCCCTTTCAGTACATATGCGGGACAACACTATATCTGAACATGCAACAGACTAAGCTTACATTCAGTCCACGGTTCTATAAATGTCACATGTACTAACTTATAATGAACTAAATTCAGAACGTAATTTGCATTTTTTAGGAAATATTCCAAAAACAAATAAGGCAAATCTGAATAACACTTCATTAATCTATCCATGTCCAAAAGAGATTTGTTTCTTCTTTATACCACACCACTTTATTATGGAGTTTACAGTGTAGACAATTGAGATGTACTCTCGTATTTTGATAAGTAATAAAAGAACTCTTTAAAGAGGTGCTCGTCACTATAATCAAATTGCGGTAACTTAATATATTTCCGTAGTGCTTCTCCGTTTCAAGTAGGGGTGTGCATTCTAATCGGTTTATCAATAAATCGAATCGATTATTTTTTATCGGTTTATCGATTTATCGATTTCGATTTCGATTTCAAAATTTTCCTTATCAAGTTATCGATTTCGATTTTTAATTTCAATTTTGTACTCTTCGGTTATCGGTTTATCGATAAACCGATAAGAAATACTAAAAAAATTAAAAAAAAAAATTACCCTTATTCCATAATACCATTTCCTTTACCCTAAGTCCCTAACCCTATTATTTCATCTACCACATTTAAGGAATGATCATATTTAAAGCGCAAGGGAATGAAGTTAAAATTAATGAAAAATAGAATTAGCCGTAATGATGTATTTTTTTATACTGTTGGAGTGTTGGTGGCATACATTTGATCCCTTACTTTAGTTTCATTGCATGTGCTTGTTGACAAAATTTTTATGTTATAAACGGTGTTCGCCTTATTTTAGCTTCTTTTGGTCCATATTCGTTAGGCGTGTTTATAGCTATATACTTTTCGTGGAATCCCACAAATTTTCTTATTGGTGTAATCGATAAGCCCTAAAAATGGATAAATCAAAATAGAAAAAATCGAAACCTTATTGAAATGATAACGATAAGCATATGTACAAATCGATAATCCATAAGTAATTATCTATAGGGGTCAAAATCGAATCGATAAATCGAATGCACACCCCTAGTTTCAAGTCTTAAAAACCTTGAATTGCTTAAATCATTAAGATTTACGGTGCATCAAATAAATATATTAATATTTTGAGTAATCATTTATTAATGTCATAAAATACTCAAAACTATCTCTTACGAGTATGTTCATTTAACCACACAAATCAGAAGGGATTCATCTAGCTTATCACTTGCTTTATTTCCTTTTGAAAGGAAACATCCTTTGGTCAAATTTTCTTCCAAATAGGATCCACAAGTTGGTAGTGCATCTACTTTCAATGAACATTAAGGTCCATCCTTGACCAACTTAAAATCCTATCCAGATTAATATGACTTAGACAAAAGTCCACACATAAGTTTTACTCAATTTTGAAGAACATATTCTCTTATGAGGTAGACTAATATTGTACTGTTCAGGAGAGACATTAAGATACAATAACAAGGTCATGTATTCATGTACCACAAGAGATAAAATGTTTATCAAGCTCAATAACTCAAGAGTTATTCGAAAAATAAAACAAATATCCTTATCTTATTTGCCCAGAAATCGGAATTAAATTCCTTCTAACAAAAAGTACATATACTGCATCCTTTAAATTAATGTCTTATAAATACAAAAGGTTTTAACAATTAATATGACAAATTATATAAATTCATTGTGAAGTTGAGATAAAAATATTAAATAGATCATAATAAGTTAAAAATACTTAGTAGTAAAATTCAGACTTCATTCAATCTTTATATACATACATGCATCTCGAATAATAAACTTCGATAGGAAAAGAATCATTCATGCAAAGTATATTATATAATGCAAGAATTATACAATCCAAAAATAAATATAACCAACTCAGATGGAGAGTGTACTATTATTTTCAGTCACTTATATATAACCTTTTAATACGAAAATTTTAAACACACTACACATATATGTATTTATGCATCTTGAATAGCAATTTTGATGGGAAAAGAATAACTCATGCAACATACATATGTAAAGCCAGATTATTCACTCCAATAATTAAAACAGACCCAACTCAGATAGAGAGTATACTGTTAATTTAAGTAAAGTGAACATCATTTTTAATAGCTCTAGTTCTATTGATCCAACATGTATACTCAGATGGAGAGTAAGTACACGATATCAATTACTAGTATTTACCTAGTGAGCTTAAAATAAATTTATCCGATATGGAGGAAGACCTAAAGTCAACGCGTAAATTTATTACTCACTTGAAATTAATAGTGGAAGACCATAGAAATATATTTCTATCCCCACCTAATCATGATTGTATTTTAGTTACAAAATGATTCAACTCTTAAACTCAGATAGAGAGCTAATATAGGTTTTTCATAACTAGTAACTATACCCAGTGAGTTCATAATAAATTTATCCGATATGGAGGAAGACCTAATATCTACGCGTAAATTTATTATCTCACTATAAATAAAAAATAAAAACCATAGAGGTTAATTCCTATAACCACTTTATCACAAACTGTAACGATCCAGCCGGTCGTTTTGAGAATTTACACCTCGATCCCCTATTAACTGCTTTCCCCGTATTTATTTTTGCTATTGTGAATTGCTTGGATGATTCGTTTTGAGTTTCGGAGTGTTTTGGAACACTTAGTTCATAAATGAGAGTCTAAGTCTTAGAAATTGGACCGTAGTCGAAGCAGTATAAAGACGGGCCCGAAATGGAATTCTGTCAATCCTGTTAGCTCCGTTGGGTGATTTCGGTCTTAGGGGCGTGTCCGGATTGTGTTTTGAAGGTCAGTAGCTTATTTACGCTTGAAATGTCGAAAGTTGAATTTTTGAAGTTTTCGGATCGATAGTGAAATTTTGATATCGGGGTCGGAATCCGATTCCTGAAGTTGGAATAGTTCTGTAGTGTTAAATGTGACTTGTGTGCAAATATTGGGGTCATTCGGACATGGTTTGGTTGGTTTCGGCATCGGTTGAAGAATTCTTGAGATTTTAAGGTCATTAGGCTTGGATTGGAGGGTGATTCATGGTTTTAGCATTGTTTGATGTGATTTCTAGGTTCTACTGAGTTCGTATGATGTCTTAGGATTGGTTGGTATGTTTGGTTGAGGTCTCGAGGGCCTCGGATGAGTTTCGGATGTTTAACGAAATAAATTTCGACTTAGGCAAAATTATGATGTGCTGAACTGTTGTTTCCGCACCTGCAGATTTAGGACCACAGGTGCGGCGCAGCAGAAGTGGTTTGGCAATCGCAGATTCGGTCTGAGGCATGAAGATCACTGGTCGCGGATGCGACCCATGGACCGCGGACGCGGAAACGCATATGCGTAGAATAGAGCGCAGGTGCGGTGCCTGGAGATTTAATGAGTTTTTGCAGGTGTGGGTCCCTAGTTGTAGAAGGGGGACTGCAGAAGAGATCGCATGACCACATATGTGATAATTGCTTGGCAAAAATATGAAATTTCGAGGGTTTGAAGTTCATAACGTCAAATTCGATTTTGAGCTCGAGAGAAGGTGATTTTGTGAGGTTTTTTAAAAGGAAATCAATGGGTAACGATTCCTTACCCTATTTCGTTTATATTTCTTAAATCTATTGTTGTTTTACTCATCTAATCAAGGAATTTGAGAAGGAAAATAGGAATTTGGGGGAAAGGTTCCCTAATCGAGTTTTTGGGTTTTGATCGAGTTTGAGTTGTCTGAATTGAGTAATTTTTGGATGAGTGATCTCGTGAGTGAATGGGTGTTCTAAATTGGTAACTTTTACCGAATTCCGAGACATGGGACCGGGGAGAATTTTTGGGCGTCTTTCCAATTTCTCGCAGTTGCTTTAAATTTATAAGTTAAATTAGTTGCTTGTAGTTTTATTTGCGTTATGTAATTGATTTGATTAGACCACTCGGAGTTGGATACTTGTGGCGAGAGCGCGATATCAGATTGATTTTGAGCTAGTTCGAGGTAAGTGGCTTGCCTAACCTTGTAGGGGGAACTCCCCTCAGGATTTTGCTATTGTTGTTATATGAATGCCGTGTACGTGTGGTGACGAGTGCGTACATGTGTTAATTGTTGGAAAACCCCATTTTCATTAAGTAAATATTTATGTTTTTCCTTTAATTGAGAAATTCTAGTATGTGAAGCCTGTTGTTTAGCTTAGGAAAGCATGTTAAGTGACTTAAATGTCTTTTCTCCTTAAATAGCTTACTTGGATTCTGTGTAGCATGTCTAGAGTAGAAATTACTAGTTTCCTTGATACGAACTTGAATAGAATTGTAGACTTCCTTCTTGAGACTATTGTGTATATTGATTTGGTTTTGTATTTACTTTGGTCTACAGAACGGTATTCTGGGAGATCCCCCTGCACATTTATATTTGGGACTACGAGACGGTATTCCAGGAGATCCCCCTATATCTGGATATTTACTTTGGGACTACGGATCGGTATTCCAAGAGATCCCCCTACACATTTATATTTGGGACTACGGGACGGTACTCCGGGAGATCCCCCTATACATTTATGATTTGGACTACGGGACGGTATCCCGGGAGATTCTCTACATATTTCGTTTGGAACTACAGGACGTTATCCTAGGAGATCGCCTGTTGTTATATCTGTGTACTGGGTTATTCCTGTCACGACCCTAGTTCACCAATTGTGAACACGTCATGACGGCACCTAGTCTTCGCGACCAGGTAAGCCTAACACCTTGAAGAAGTAATATCATTTGCGGAAAATTTATAATCAAAACTAAATAACGGGAATAATGTATATAAATTGCCTCCTGGCACATACACTTTAACACTTAGCATTCTGAAACTAACCCAAAGACCCGGAAACCCACGGGCAACACAGGCTAAGAGAATCATAAGGTACAGCTCTAATATCCGGAAATGTCTAAAACAACTGAATATATGAAATGGAACTGCTAACTACAGGATAGAGTAGAAGGAGACTCTTCGGTCTGCGGACGCGGCAGATGTACCTCAAGTCTCCGAATATAGCTCCTGGATCACTGATAATGAGCTCGCCCAGAAGTACCTGGATCTGCACATGAAAAACATGCGCAGGAAGGGCATGAGTACACCACAACGGTACTCAGTAAGTGCCAAGCCTAACCTCGGTTGGGTAGTGACGAGGAAGGTCAGGGCCCTACTGAGGTAAAACATAATAATCAATATGATAATGAGGAGGCAATATGAGTATAATCGCAACAGAAATCCAACAGGAGAATAAGTAAAACAGTAACATAGAACAACACAATCAGTGAATAGAGGTATAAATCACAACCAGATATTTAACATCGGGGATCTCCTGGTATCCCGAGGATCACTTGGTATCCTCAATAAATAATTCGGGGATCTCTTGGTATCCCGAGGATCTCTTGGTATCCTCAACAAAGATTCTGGGATCTCTTGGTATCCATAATAATAATTCAGGGATCTCTTGGTATCCCGAGGATCTCTTGGTATCCTCAATAATAAATTCTGGGATCTCTTGGTATCCACAGTATATAATCATTTCTGTGCCAGGGATCTCTTGGTATCCCGCACTCTCAGTCTTAGAACATAACACGTACAGGGGGATCTCCCAGGAATCGAACCCGTAGTCCCAAAGTAAACAAACAAGGGGGGAGTTACCTGAACCCCACATCCGTAGTCCCAATGTAAATGCACAACCAAGATCAGAGAAATATTCAGAAATTGAAGTATAACAATACAAAGAAATAAATAATTCTGGCCCAACATGCTCCACGTAATTTCAATTAAGGCAAATTAAGCAAATGAGCAATTTGGATCAATTAAACATGCTTTTCTACACTAGCACATGCTATAATAGCAAATAGAATAAAACAGATACGAAAGAAACTCAGTTCAAGTAATTTAAGTGAAATCCGGGTTTTCAACAATTAGCTCAAGTACGCGCTCGTCACCTCACGTACAAAGCATTCAATTATCATATATCATATCCTAAGGGACAAAGTCCCCCACACAAGGTTAG